>CM055823.1:15027790-15087950 GCA_029582265.1 Zoroaster sp. YZ-2022
TAGTTAAATAGATTTTTGGAATGAGATGGTACATACCTCGGCCTAGGGCAAACCAAAGGTATCCCTGTAATCAGTGCCAATACCCTGGAGTCCCTCCGATCTGTAACCCTTTTTTGAACGCAGTCAAGGGAGTTTTACCAGGGACGTCAAGGGCTTATGCCCTAGATCTAGCCCACAAGGTTCACTTACTCAATACACTATAATGATAAAGAAGAGAAAAGTTGCATGCTTTGATGACTTGTTTTTTCTGGTAATTTTTATGGAGAATCTGCAAAAATTATGCTTTGAACATGCGGAGAATATTGTTTTTAGTATTGTACTGTAGTTCCAAATCATGAATTTATTTTGATGTTTTAACTACGTGGCGAGCAGCAGCACGAACCCTGTGTGGTACAAGGCAGACACCCCGAAACACTGCCAAAAAAACATCTATATTGAAAAAACTTATCGTCCTACCCCAAAGTTTTTTTCTTTCATGGAAAGAGCAAAGAATGTTCTTTGATATGTGTAAGAATAAACAAAATCTGTTCATTCTCACCAATCGTTATTTGTACTATTTGTACTTTTCAAAATTAAATGTGCGAATAGAATGGAATCGCCCAACACTACTGGTTTGGATTTTGACAGTGATGTACATGTGTACATGTAATACATGTACGCTGCATACACATACACATGTACACAGTGGCGACGCAGTGTAGTGTAGTGTAGTGTACATTCATACGTGTACGATTGTGCACAAGTGTATGGTTGTTGTATGTGAAGAGCTCCGCACACTCATGCTGCTCGTTTGTGAATGAGAGGGTACCAACGTTGATGGCGCGCTTTACCTTTGACCTCGTCCACCACCCCCTGACTTTTGTTACATACCAAAATTATTAACTGCTGTATGTGACAATTATCTAGGACACAAAACAACTAGAACTAGGAAATTAGCTGACAAAGGGGTTAACAAACTTACATTTTATTACAGGTTGACTTGTAAGGTGTACCACATGCCGACGAAGGATTGAATTGAAGTGTGTACTCCTAATAAAAAGCAAAGATTATCATACATAAAATAATACCATAAAATTTCACAGGCGGCTCGATATAGGCCCTACATGTAGCTGTAGGAGAATTATTTTGTAAAAGATACTCTAAAATAAAATTTTCCATGCGCCATTTTGTTCAAGGGCAGATTTGTTTATTTCGAACACGCGTTGCCGTCTGCGACTCGGCGCTAGAACTTCACGCATGCGTCTGGAAGGTGCGTAGCCCCATAAATAGTGTCAATACGCTGGACTCCCTCCGATCTTGGCCCTACGCCAACATACCATCAGGGACTGTGATGACATTTCAAATCAAAACTCGCATTTTTTCCCCGAAATTTTCCCACAATTTTCACTTACCTCATAACGTAACTGTGGCGAGCACATTAAAACGATTTTGCGGTGGCTGGTTTTGGTGTAATTTTATGAAGAATCTCTGAGCTAAAAAGCAAAAATAAGTATTATTGTAAGGACAGTAAATTTCAAAGCAAATTTAGATGAAACGATAGTCACAAAAAATGCACAATATTGACATCGTCGTATGACTATCACTATCGTCAGGTGGTCGTTATTAAATTTTAGGCCTACTATTGATCTCCAATGGCCTCACGTTTTTACCCCTGGCCGCGACTAGGCCTGGGAGTAGGAGTCTTTTTCAAATGTTATTATTAATTCTGATATATAGAGGTCGTCAATAAAAATGCAGCAATTATCAAATCAATAGCCTGAGCAAGGACGGGAGTCCCCCAGGCCCAGTACAAGTCGTCAACTTGATTCATCAAGACTAAGTAGGGGCTAGTGTCCGAGTGTACTAGTAGTACTATACTAAGCCTATAGTATTACTACCTCGTCCTTGACCTCGTTTTCATTTATTTTTACTATCTGATTATAGTCGCTTCTCGACATCACTACAAACACACACAAATAAGAATGTACCTGTTATGTTACTTACTCTGGCCGGCTCACATAGCTGAAAAATGTACTCAACAAGCCGTCGGAATCCAGCACGGACAGCACATCATTGCGCCATGCACGCAAACGCTGCAATTACCCAACAACTAACGCGTCGATCGTTGCGCTGCACCACATGCGGGCACACGCAACATGAACACATGACACTTGCAGGCGCTCTCTCTGTTGTATTATTATGCATGCAACACAAGTCAAAAGTATGACGTCATGAAGTCGAAGTCACATCCATCACGTTAAAATTATAAAATATATATGTATTCGTCGTTTCTATCAGCAATTTACATTTACAATAAGTGACAAAACTTACTGTTAAAAAATCCTAGACTATGTTTCTGATAAATTTGTACGTTAATTTAAAAATAAAAATCGCGTTTTTCGTCCGGTCGCCTTAAGGGATGAATATATTTTAACGCCATATGTTCTACGTGTAAAACACAGAACATTTTCTTCTGTTTTCCATTCTTTCATTATGTAGGATGAAGCTGTAAATAGCAAAGCTTGTTCGTCGTTCACTGAATTAACCTACAGAAAAAAATGGGAGTCAAGGTGTCTCCCGAACAACCAATAAAGTAGCCTTTGCGTTAGGACGACCGGAAAATGGTCGCCCTAAAGCCGTTACCAAATATTAATGCGCTTTGGGGTGACCGGCGGTCGCCCAAAGAGTGATTTAGGGTGCTCTCACTATCACTACCTTGTGGAGTCCTATAACAAAAGGGAAAGGCAAGAACAATTGGTCTCCACAAGGAATTTCTAAAGAAGCCATGTCTCCACAAGGAATTTTGTGTACAAACCCTATGAGAAATGTTTAAGTACAGGAACAAAGGAAAGAACAATAGAGGTCTCCACAAGGATGCAAAAATGAGAATGCGTGCGTGTGTGTGTGTGCGTGCGTGCGTGAACGTACACACCATTCGTTGTGGGGTCCAAAACACAATAGAACAATTGGACCCCACAAGGTAACTATAGAAAATCTTGTACCCCACAGGAGAATTATAAGGAAAAGGGATAATAGAACGAACAAAGGAATACCCCACAAATCAATGTGCGTGAGGGTGTGTGTGTGTGTGTGTGTGTGCACGTGTAAATTACGTCAAGTGAGGTCTTCCATGTAAATTCATACTCGCCAACCGAGCACGCGATTGAAAACGAGGACGTCCTCTATTTGAACTAACGTTAAAATTGGAAACTCTGAGCATATTTATGACGGCCAGTGAAATATCTCACTTTTTGAAAGCCGTCCTCAGTCTTATGAGAAAAACAGACGGAGTGTGACGTAACACATTCGTCCGGGACTTTACCGAATCGCCTGGAAATGTACCAGCGCCCTCTCTAGTTACAATACTTTGGACATGTGGAGACGTGTTTGCTATTGTTGTCATCAGCAGTCACGAAATGCTTATTGCTGTATTTGTATACTCAAAGATAGTTGCGTCCTTTCCAGTGCGTGCCTGCTAGTGCTAGAGAGAAGACGGTATTTTTCAGCCGCTCACAAGATACAGGTATGCCAAGTTTACTAACGATTTAAGTACTAAAATGTGTCTATAGAAAATTACTGGAAAGTTTAAAAGTATGCCCTCAGATGCATTTTTTATTTAGGCTACACTCATAGCCAAATCGGAGTCAAATGACTCTTCAAACAGGGTAAACGGCGCCTTACTCTTATAAGGAGTAAGTGGACTCTGAGGTAGAGTCAATTTGACTCCCCTCCCGTAAAGCGCGTTGCTACCGTAGTCTGGTCACTGACTCTACAACAACGAGATCGATGCAGCTGCTGGTCTCCAGTCTATGTAGCTATGCTGGTGGCCATCTTGCATGTCTTGTCGTTCATGCTTTCTAAATCGGTGGGTACACGGTGGAGTCAAGTTCTGAAGTTTTGTAAGTTAGGTTTCAAAATAATCATTACAAATCACGAGTAATCGGAGTATGCCAGTGTATGTGGTTTTAGGCATTACTTTTTAACTCGCAAATTAACTGTTAAGGTTGTCCAACCTCAATTATTGATTCCATTTTCTCAACAGATGACAAGAGAATTTAAGCGCTTATCAGGGCCGGAGGAACAGATTTCAATGTTGGGGTGAAGAGGCATTAGGCCTACTGTCTGCTGCTGATCACAACATTTCAGCGGTGTAGCCCCCCACGAAAAATCCTCATAGTGCCCTAAAAAACAAAAGAAAAAGAAAAGGGAAAAAACCCAAACCCCTGGGCCCCCACTGAAAAGCAATGACTCTTCAATAAAGTTAAGAGAGTCATTATGACTCTGGAAAAGGAGTAAATGGAGACGCTTTAACGGAGTACTTTGACTACTAAAATGGAGTCATTTTTGACATAGTTGCTGGACTCCATTTGAAGAGTAAGCCTGACTCCGATTTGGCTATGAGTGTAAGTTCAATGCAACGTTTGTCGTAGGCTGCCTGTAGTGTAATCATTTAATATAATGACATTAACATTTAATATAATACTTCGCGATCACATCCTCTTGGGTTTAATTATGAAATGCCACATAGCTGACTTATTATAACTCTTTTATAATCATTATATTTTTAGTTTATTGAACAATAAATTATACCAAACAAAGTATAGAGCTGTCATTTTAACACCAAACTAGGTCCTATTTATATACTAAGTAAGTGATGGTTGAAGGCCATGGTGTGGATGATAGTAAAACTATACTAGTAAACTTCCGGGTACAACCATGTGTAGTAATCTCTTTGGGAGGAGTGTTGGCTTTGAAAAAAGCCGTTGGTGGTCTCGACATTTCGAGCAGAGTACACTGTTCGAAACGACGACCACCAACGGCTCTTTTCAGAGCCAACACTCATCCCAAAAGAGATTATTACACATGGTTGTACCCGCACGTTTACTAGTAATACTAATAGTGGTACGGTCAAAGTGCATTGCGCAAGCGCGATGGCTCCAGGATCACATCCGCCAATGCCACGGAGGCGAAAACTGCTGATATTTACTAAACTAAAACCAACAAACATAAGGACTATTTTATAGCCCCCCCCCCCCCATTTTCCCCATCCACCATCTTCCTCCTTTCCCCCGTTATTCCCCTTTCTTCTCCCCTTTCTTCTCCCCTCCGTTCCTTATCCACCCCCCCCCCATTTTCCCCCTTCTTCCCACCCGGTTCTTCCCCCCGTTCTTCTCCCCCACCCCGTTCTTTCTCCCCCATTATTGCCCGTTCTTCACACCCTGTTCTTCCCCCGTTCTTTTCCCTTTTCTTCTCCCCTCGGTTCTTTCCACTCCTATTCTTTCTCTCCCCCCCCCCCCCGTTCTTCTCCCCCGTTCTTTCTTTCCCCGTCCTTCACCCTCCCCCCTCCCGTTCTTTTCCCCCCGGTATTCCCCCCCCCCCATTTCTTCCCCCCCCCATTTCTTCCCCCCCCCCATTCTTCCCACACACACCCGTTCTTCCCCCCGTTCTTCCCCCCGTTCTTCCCACACACACCCGTTCTTCCTTTCCCTGTTTTTTCTCCCTCCCCCCCATCGTTCTTCCTCAATCTTCCCCTCGACCCCCATTCTTGGCCCGTTCTTCCCGGTTTTTCCCCCACTCTCCATTTTTTCTAACCCCGTTCTTTCCGTCCCCTTCTTTTCCTGCCCCCCTTCTTCCCCCCTCTTTCCACCCCCATCTCTCCCATCTCCCCCCCCCCCCCTCTTCCATAGAGACATTGTGATCTCTATTGAGCTACCACATAAATGACTAATGAAAAGACTATGACTTTATGCCTATTCTATCGTCGTCGTTTTTACGAACCAGCAAACCAAAGGCACTTTCGTGAAAACTAGATTTCGAGAAAATCGCGTGTAACAATAATGAGTTGTTTGACACGGTATATTTAATAGGCGTACACTCAAATTTCCTGGTCATATTTGGCAGGTGGGTTGCACAGAGTTTGCTTTAAAAAACACACTTGTATTTGTAGTTCATACAGAAATTTTTATTAAGATAAATAAAATGAAAATGCGTTTGTCACTTCGTAAAATCCTTCAGCGCGTGCATCATGAAAAAGATATTTTTACGAACTGACAAACGTGTTTGTATTTTACTTATCTTAATTAAAATTGCAGTTTATTTAAACGTACGGGTATGTTAGTTAAACCAAGCTATGTGTACCCCACCTGGCAAATTTTAGGCAAAAATTGTAATGTTAGCCTATTAAATTTACCGTTTGAAAACTTGCACATCGTTACGCGCGATTTTCTTGAAATCTAGTTTCCAAAAAGTGCCTTGTTTTGGCCGGTTCGTAAAAACGACGACGATATGTATGGTGCTCCTTTAATACAGACTAATTCAGGTTTGTGATTTATATTATTTTTCCCCAGTGAGTCAATGCGTATGTTATAAGTATCTTTAGCAACATGGAACGCAGGGGTCGTCACCAAAAGAAGTTGCCCTGTAAAGTAAGTACCTTACACACACATTAATGAGGTTTGGCCGTAGCTTCCCCCTCTTTCTCCACTCCGTTCTTTCCCCACCCCGTTTACCCCTGTTCCTCCCCTTTCTTTTCTCTCCCTTTCTTTTCTCCTCCCCTTTCTTTCTCCTCCCTTCTTTTCTCCCCTTCTTTTCTCCCCTTTCTTTTCTCCTCCCCCTTTCTTTTCTCCTCCCCTTTCTTTTCTCCTCCCCACTTTCTTTTCTCCTCCCCCTTTCTTTTCTCCTCCCCACTTTCTTTTCTCCTCCCCACTTTCTTTTCTCCTCCCCCTTTCTTTTCTCCTCCCCTTTCTTTTCTCCTCCCCCTTTCTTTTCTCACCCCCTTTCTTTTCTCAACCCCCTTGTCTACTGTCACTTCCCCTTTCTTTTCTCACTCCCCCTCCCCCTTTCTTTTCTCACTCCCCCTCCCCTTTCTTTTCTCACTCCCCCTCCCCTTTCTTTTCTCACTCCCCCTCCCCCTTTTTTTTCTCACTCCCCCTCCCCCTTTCTTTTCTCACTCCCCCTCCCCCTTTCTTTTCTCACTCCCCTCCCCCGTTCATTTCCCCTCCCCCGTTCATTTCCCCTCCCCCTATTCTTTCCCCCTCCCCCAATTCTTTCCAAGTAAGCTTTTAGCTTAAAACTAAGCTTTATTGAAAAACACTTTACCTTTACCCTCCCTTCCCTTTCACTGCAGCCTTTCCCAGATCGAAAATAGCGTGTATCCACTGCTGATAAATATGTCTGTTTTATTTCATTCTAGCTGGTCCACCCATCATCGCCACAGTGCAGGGATGACGGTGGCCAACCAGCCCTTTCCAGTGTTACCCCTGAAGCCTCAGGATGTCATAGCAGCCCGACTAACAAGCCACACAGCTCACCTGACGATTTTGAACCCGATGAGAACTGCGGCGTGACAGTCATGCAGACCAGTAATATGGAGACCGACCGTAGTGCCCGTAACAATCTTCTGTTGAAAATACGTAATGTTGGTAATCACAGACACAATTGCAAAGTACTTCGAGAGGGTGAGGGTGAGAGTGTCCTCATTGTGGCATATAGGCCCAATCATAAGGCAGATCCCCATGACTATGGACCGTGCATATATTGTTTTGGTTATTATGTACGCAGTGATCTTTGGAGACACCGGTGCCCAATTAAGCCTGTGCTCAATCAACAGACTGATGGAGGCTGTATGGCAGCTTGTAGGCGTGGACGAGTGGCTCACAAGAGTGATTTGTTGAAACCTCCTCCTGTTGGTGTATCTTTCAAGTTGAACAAAGTTTTAAGTCCCATGAAGAGGGATGATATATCTCTCATAGTCAAAACCAATTCACTGATTATCGAAGTAGCCAAACGTGAATACCTGAAGCTCGGCCACGACGTAGCTCAACATGGCTATATCCGAAACAAGCTACGCGAATTGGGTCGCCTCGTCATCCAACTGCGAAAAAACACCAACCTACCAATGCATCACTTGAAGTATTCATCCATCCCACCACCTCAATGATATATTCAAGGCTGTTCAGGATATCGCAGGCTTCAGTGAAGTCAACCAGTTGTATAATGTTCCATCTCTAGCACTGAAGATTGGGCATTCCATCAAGAAATGTGCAGTCATTCTCAAAGGAAATGCTCTGGAGTCCGGTGAAAGGCACAAAGCACAAACATCCGGCCAGTTCCTGCAATTGTGTGAAATGAAATGGAGAGAACATGTGTCCACACATGCGCACAGAACACTGCAGCAAGGAAAGCGTAATAAACCCACCGTTCTCCCCACAAATGCTGATGTGGTTAAAATGTCATCGTTTCTCCATGACACTGGTGACAGGCAATTGCGACTCCTTCAAGCTGCCCGGGGGAAACAAGTCAGCGCACCCTGGAAGATATTGAATGAGGTCACACTGTGCAGCCTCATTATGTTCAATCGCAGAAGGCAGGGTGAGGTTTCCAAGATGAAAGTGGAGGATTTCAACAAGCACAGTACAGCTGTTGTTAATAGGGACTGCGTGCTCACTGATCTCGAAAGGCACCTCTGCAAAATGTTCAAAGTCGTTGAAATAGTTGGTAAGAGGGGCAGAACTGTGCCGGTCCTTCTCAGCAACGAGGCCATGACGTGGTTGAATGCTCTGGTTGCAAAGAGAATTCAAGCTGCAGTTGCACAGGATAACGTGTACTTGTTTGCACGTTCTTGTTATGGAGGCATGAGCCATATTCGAGGAAGTGACTGTCTCAGAGCGTATGCAAACGATGCAGGCCTCGACAATGCCGACAGCATCCGCTCTACCAAACTTCGGAAACATGTAGCGACTGCGTCACAAATTCTTGCCTTGAAGGACCATCAGCTGGAAACCCTGGCAGACTTCATGGGTCACGATTTGCGAGTCCATCGTGAATACTACCAGATGCCAGATACCGTCCAGAGGGTGACTCAACTGTCACGACTTTTCCTCAGCTTGGAGAGGGGCAACTTGGAGTCCCAGCATGGCAAATCACTGCAAGAGTTACATGTCACTGGAGGTACGTACAGCCACTGTGAAAAATAATATCTCCTCTGTGTGTACCTCACTTTTTTTGTTCTCTCCCAATTGCCTAGGTGACTGACATGTTCTCATCCCCTCTCGCCCCCTCCACCGTGGCCAGCACATTCTTACGCGAGCAGAAATACTTTAATCATTTCTTTGTTGTTCTTTATTTATTTGCAGAGGGCTTCACCACTGATGACGGCAGCAGTGATTCTTCTGACTACTGTGACTCGAGTGATGATTCTAGTGATAACAGTAAGTTGTGGTTGTTTATATTGTTTGTTTCCATCTGTTTTTCAGTCCATCTATTTTTCTCTATCTTTCTTTCTATTTCTCTTTCTCTCTATTTCTCTTTCTCTCTGTCTCTAGCTGGCTGCACCGGGAGTGATTGATTTCCAATGTCTAAATTGTCTTTTTAATCCTAAAATTAAACGAGTTAATTAACGAAGTTTGATTGGGATTCTACGAATATATTATGACGTAGCGAAGGAGATCACATGAGATATTTTAATCCTAAAATTAAACGACTTAATTAACGAAGTTTGATTGGGATTCTACGAATATATTATGACGTAGCGAAGGAGATCACATGAGATAGCGCTCACCGCCCAGCAAGATCATTCTTTAGCGCAAAGTCGAGTGTACCTGAAAAATAAATAGGGAGGGGAGAGTGTTGCCCAACCACATACGGGAGGGCATGTGATCTCCTTCGCTACGTCATAATATATTCGTAGAATCCCAATCAAACTTCGTTAATTAACTCGTTTAATTTTAGGATTCTACGTCATCATTATGACGTAACTCAGTGATCACATGAGATTTTAGAGCAAGGTAAATGAGACTTTGAATGGTACAATCAGCCAAAAACAGAGAAAGGTATTTCTCAGAAATAATAAAGTACTCTCCACAAGAGTTTATTCACAAGATGTTAAGTCAACCTGCAAAAATACACATTGCAAAATAACTGGAATACTAAACCAAGTTATTCGGTATAGCGTGTATATTCTTTGATATGCATTTAACTACCTTCCAGTTATAATCAACCTTGAATAGGTCAGGTTTTATTTTTTTAAATTGTTGTGGAAAAAACGTTTTCATTAACAAGCGGCTTGTTGTAGTGCCGTGCAAATGTACTGGCTCCAGACCATCCGGCTGTTGTGAGTATCGTCTGAATGGGAACTCCACTATCCATGGCTGACGATGTTGAAGCTGCCCGAACACTGTGAGCTTTAAAATGAGAAGTATCAATTCCTGCCTTACGTAAAACATCTTTAATCCATCTTCTAATACTATAGTATCCTTTGATACTGCCTTGTGAGGTTTGGTGTAACTGATAAAGATGTTCTGTTCAGTACCTCTGAGTTCTGCTGTACGGGTCAAGTATTCTTTCATTATTGACACCACGCATAGCTTTTGGTTTGAGGGTAAGGCAGGTACAATTATATCAGATAATATAAATGAACTCCAGGCCGTGTTTGTTTGAGTAACTTCTGGATTGAAAACCGACACTCTGTGTCCGTTAAAGTTAAATTGTCTAGTGACAACAAAAACAAGGTCTGCACTCTCTGTGCAGTTAGCAAAGCAAATAAGGTTGTAAATTTTTGGGACAACTCCTTTAAAGATAGTCTTGAATTGCATTCCAATTCGTTCAAATAGCGTAAAACAATGCTTACATCCCAGATAGTCTTGTATCGGGGAAAACATGGCCTCTTACAAAACACTCCTTTCATAAATCTTGAGGTCAACGGGTGACTACCAAAAGAGACACAATTAGGTAACTGAATAACTGCAGATAACGCCGATCTGGCTGTGTTTATGGCACTGTACTTAAGGCCAGCTTCAAACAGAACAGTCAAAAATTCTAGAGCGTCACTTAAAAGCGTCGAAATGGGATTGATATTTCTTTCACTACAATATAATTGCCATTTGCATAAGTATGTCCGATACTGTTTTTGTGTTCGTTCCCGCCAGGACACAATGACTGCTGCAGTGCGGTTCGAAATGCCTGACACTTTGAGGCCTCTCCACACAAGTGACATACAAGTAGTGACAACTTCCGATGTAACGGATGCATCGCTGTTACATCTTGGGGAAGCTGAAGGGGACCCGTGGCTGCTGGAATCAACAGTGGCTGTGCAATCAGCATGTTCATTACTGCGGGAAACCAGTGTTGCGTTGGCCAATTGGGGATTATTAGCATGCCTTCTGCATGATCTTGTTGCACCTTTTGAAGTACTCGGCCAATCAAGCTAAAAGGAGGGAAAGCATAAAAACGGAAGTTATTCCATGGAATCATAAATGCATCAATTGCATATGCACCAGGATCTGGTTGCCATGAAACGTAAGTTTCTAATTGGTGATTCAATCTTGACGCAAATAAGTCAATATCTGGCGTAAAATAAAGATCAACAATTTGCCGAAACAAAAGCGGCTTGATCATCCATTCTGTATCTACATTATTACGTCTTGATTCTATATCAGCTAACACATTAAGTTTGCCTGATATGTGCGATGCGGACAGCCATATATCTTTTTGGATACACCATATCCAAATATGTCGAGCTAAATCATTGCATGCTCTTGAATGTATTCCACCCATATTGTTAATATAAGACACTGCTGTTGTATTGTCCATTTTTAACCGAACATGTGTATAGTTAAAATGTTTACATAATGACCTTAAAGCCATGTAACCAGCCATGAGTTCTAATACATCGATATGATTTTGTAATTCTTGAGGGTTCCAATGTCCCCCAAAAGTCACTCCATTGCATTCTGCACCCCATCCTGTAAGGGATGCGTCTGATGATATCGTTATATTTGGCTGGGAATGAGTCAAACTTTTACGAGTTTGTTTGGATTCAATATTTTCAATCCACCAAGTCAGGTCGTTCTTTGCTTTTTGTGACAAACCCATTAAAGCATCATTGTTATTGTTCCTAAGCGCATCAATTTTATCAAGATGGCGGTAGTATAACTGGCCATATAACATGCCTGGAAAGCTTGACACCAATTTGCCAAGAACTTGAGTCACCTCTCGTATCGAGGGTTATTTCTTGAGTAGCAATGTTTTGCATGATGCCTCAAGATTGACCGACTTTCCTTCTGTTAATGAAATACACATGTTTTCTGAATCTAACACAAAACCCAAAAACGTACAAGTTTTTGCTGGTTGAAAGACTGATTTAATCTCTTGAATGATAAACCCCGTTTGGGTCATTAAATCATATATTGCATGAACATTTCTGCAACATTATTTGTATGTATCACCAAACAAAAGTGAATCACCAATGTAAGCTACCGATTGAAACCCATGAGCTCGAAGGAGAGAAAATATAGGTTTTAACAGTTTGGTAAAAACACGAGGAGCACATGCAAGACCATTTCGTAGGCACATGGGCGTCAACAGCTTATGAAAAGTGGGGGGGACATGAGCCCCAATTAGTGATCTGTGTCCTGGGGAGTTATCTAAGGGGAGGGGGTGTCCCCTTGCCCTTAGAGATTGTTTGCATAATTAAGGGTGCTTATGTGCTAAATGGTGCTATATTTTGTTAAATAATTGTATATTTCTTGAAGAAAAAATATTGAAATTTATACTATTTGTTCAAACTAATCATACTACAAAAAACTGACCCCCCCCCCCCCCGGATCCGCGATCATCCGCTCCTGAATTAAAGGTCCTAGTTCTATTATAATTCCACGAATAATTCAGATTATATCTACTTTTTGCCTGTCCCAACATTTGTGTTAGTATTTCACATGCTCATCTGAGTCATCTCAATGTTAAACTGATGAATGTTGTCTTTCACCAAAACTGAAGCTCTACATCAAGTTACCAGCATTTTATTTTCAGTCTTTCAGATCGAAATGGCGGCAGTAAGTTAACGATGAAGATATACCTCATTACCTGAGTTAGAATTTGCCAAAAATCTGTGTACGACTGTCTACTGATCTGACAAACTCTTCTGCAATATTCTGTGGGCTTAGTGCTGCCAGCCTATCGCGATGTACATGGCAGATCATGAGGTGGTTAAAGACGCTGCTGTATCAATATCTTCCAAAAAGATTGAGAATTGCATAACCAATGCATAACTAAACTTCCAAAAAACCTACTGGCAAACCAAGCCAAACTCATTCACAAGGTAAACCAAAAGGTATACAAAACATGGAAGTACCACTTGTTTTCTCAACCACCTATAATCCGTTCGTTAACCACAACGATGTGAATCAAACAATAAACAAACACTGGCCGCTGATACAACAAAACCCACAACTCTCGGAAATACTTCCGAAACAACCCTTTGTTGCATTCAGAAAGGCCTCAATGTTTTGCTTTCCTTATTAGAGGAACAAATCACATAAAAACAACGAACTCTCTCACTCAAATAAAACGGAGACATTCCAACTGTTTGATAAAAACATCATTCCTATGTCTTACAAGACAGGAGACAACCCGGCTCTTCGGAACCACTACTTGCAACTGATGATTGCCGAGTAAGGCATGAAAGCTTAGCTATTGCTACTAAAGGATATAAAAATATCCTGTCTCTTCGACACATCTCCCAATTCTGACCCATCGGTTATTATTGGTACCTTCAAACCAAAGGCCTACTATTCCCACAACATATTTATTGTCAAATGGACAAATTTTGGTAATAGTCAGATATGGATCTACTGTATTTCAATTTTGTATGACAAATGCATATTGAAAAACAAATACAAGTCAACAAAGATGGAGTGTCACTGAATGGGATTGCACCATCACTCTTTTACGCAATTGATACAAAAAATCGAACATTATGCCTGCCATTTTTTTAATTATTGTTCTGAAAAGTGGGGGGGGGGGGCAAACGATATGATATCCCCCCCCCTTTCAAAAGTGGGGGGGGGGGACATGTCCCCCCCGACCCCCACCTGTTGACGCCCATGGGTAGGCAAGTGTATTGATACACAGTATCATTCCATAAGAACCTCAGGTATTTCTGATGTTCCTGCGCAATGGGCACAGTGTAATATGCATCTCGTAAATCGATAGTTGCCATGTAACAATCTTTAGTAATTAGATTAATAGCAGATTGCAAAGTTTCCATCTTAAAGTGGTGATATTTGACAAACTTATTCAGTCCTTTCAAATTAAGGATCATCCTGTATGAACCGTCCTTCTTTTGACGTACAAAAATATTTGAAATAAAATCTCCACATTCTCTTGAGCTTTTTTCTATCACTCCTTTAATAACGAGTTTTCCAATTTCTTTATCAATGATTTGTTGTTCATTTGAATCTAGTTTAAATTGTTTTGGTTCTGTCCATTGACAAGGTGGTCTTTCAAACTCAATGTGTAACCCTTGAACAATATCAAGTATGGTGGGATCTGAAGTTAACTGTCTCCACCTCGGAAGAAACGATTGCAATCTTCCTGCTACAAAGGGTGTTACTTGTGCTCTATTGTCATTTTCATAGCTCACCTTGATTGCATCATTATGCGAGGAATTTACTGGCGTCCCATGCCCTTTCTTCCTCGGCGTGTTACATAACTTCCCCTTTGATAATGGGTGTTTCGCCAGTTTTTTTATGTTGACCCCCGAGATGTATTGTAGCTCTGGGAGTGTTGACCTCTGTAGGCATTCCAATTAGTGTTTACACCCCTATTGAACTCATAATGGTTACTCGATCTGCCAATCTTTATACCAACTTTGTTGGTTGTGTTAATATCTTGTACCTGCTTTGGTACATCTTCTCCAAATAGGTTTTTTGTGTGTAAAACACTTTGGGTACATATCTGCCGATATTGGGCATTTAAGTCTGGCTTGATTAATTCTCGACGACGATTGTTTAGTTCCAAATTGGCATTTGTCATCAGAGTTATGGAATCTAAGGCCAGTTTTACCTCCTCTTTTGAGTTTTGTTTTGCCAGGAGTTTATCTGTTAATTGAAGAAGGGGCACAAATGCCGATATTAAAAGCCCTTGTACCTTCTGACATTTAATATCACGAGATCTTGTGGCCGGTTTAAGCTGTGACCAGATTTCTGGATTAACAGTTGTTTTTGTGAGGTTTTCACAGTTTTGAGGCCGGCAATAGTTGTTTTGTTTTGCGGTCAGTTTTTCCTCAGACAATTTTGATTTCAAAATATTATCCGCCAGTTTGTCCTTTAATTTCGGACCTACTTTATCCTCCGCCTGGTATTCTTGCTGAATATCACCTAAACAGTCTTGGTCCTCAGCATTGTTAGTGGAGGCCATTAGGTCCTCAATTTGTGCATCAGAATTTTCATCTGCACTAATGGGGTCTGCCATTTTTGGCTTTTTTGGTAAAGGAAAACCGGTTTCGGTTATGTTTTTTCGTTTACCATCAGTTGACCCTGCAGCCTGAGCTGTGAGGGCTTCTGTAATTTTTGCGAAGCCCTCTTGCATATTACTTATTAATGCAATACTTAATGATTCTAACATATCAACTTCTGGGGGCGAATTGTCGCCCCCCTTGGGATGGCACCGGAGCCTTGGCTCTGGATTGCCGTCTTTGCTTAGATGCTGGTAATTTACCTTTAGGTTTACCTTTGCTGGATTTGCCTTTACCACCTTGTTTAACAGCGGGTGATGTTGGCTGTTCATCTAGAGATTCCTCCATAATTTCTCTATTCGCCTCCAGTCTCATAGGAGACGAATGTGGGGGAAAAGTCTGACAAGGCAGACAGATTATCTAACTCTAACAGAGATTCGGTCATAGTAGCGTGCACACACTGCACAGTGTAGACTTGAAGAGCGCTAGAACGATTACGTCTGATCCTCAGCTGGGTTGAAAGCACAAAATGATCTTGCTGGGCGGTGAGCGCTATCTCATGTGATCACTGAGTTACGTCATAATGATGACGTAGAATTACTTTGTGTTATAGGAACTTGTGAAGCCAGTGTCCCATCCACTAGTCGGGCCTCCCCGTTATCTCGAAGAGGGCACCATCGTCCGTGGACTGTAGAAGAGAAGAGAGACGTCATGGAGGGACTACAGAGATTTTTTCTGATGAAGAAACTACCCGGCAAACGTGACATTGAAACGGCCTGTCCTGTGGCACTCGCGACTCGAACGTGGCGGAACATTAAAGACTTTTGCAGAAACACAATGAAGCTCTATCAAAGTTGGAAGTTAGAGTGAACTGAAAAGGTATTGTACGCCTTGTGAACAGACAATAGAAAAACAAGTTCAGCCAAAAAGACAAATGTACCTCCAAATTGCCCAGCACCACCTCAATGATATATTCAAGGCTGTTCAGGATATCGCAGGCTTCAGTGAAGTAAACCAGTTGTATAATGTTCCATCTCTAGCACTGAAGATTGGGCATTCCATCAAGAAATGTGCAGTCATTCTCAAAGGAAATGCTCTGGAGTCCGGTGAAAGGCACAAAGCACAAACATCCGACCAGTTCCTGCAATTGTGTGAAATGAAATGGAGAGAACATGTGTCCACCCATGCGCACAGAACACTGTACCAAGGAAAGCGTAATAAACCCACCATTCTCCCCACAAATGCTGATGTGGTTAAAATGTCATCGTTTCTCAATGACACTGGTGACAGGCAATTGCGACTCCTTCAAGCTGCCCGGGGGAAACAAGTCATCGCACCCTGGAAGATATTGAATGAGGTCACACTGTGCAGCCTCATTATGTTCAATCGCAGGAGGCAGGGTGAAGTTTCCAAGATGAAAGTTGAAGATTTCAACAAGCACAGTACATCTGTTGTCAATAGGGACTGCGTGCTCACTGATCTCGAAAGGCACCTCTGCAAAATGTTCAAAGTCGTTGAAATAGTTGGTAAGAGGGGCAGAACTGTGCCGGTCCTTCTCAGCAACGAGGCCATGACGTGGTTGAATGCTCTGGTTGCAAAGAGAATTCAAGCTGGAGTTGCACAGGATAACGTGTACTTGTTTGCACGGTCTTGTTATGGAGGCATGAGCCATATTCGAGGAAGTGACTGTCTCAGAGCGTATGCAAACGATGCAGGCCTCGACAATGCCGACAGCATCCGCTCTACCAAACTTCGAAAACATGTGGCGACTGCATCACAAATTCTTGCCTTGAAGGACCATCAGCTGGAAACCCTGGCAGACTTCATGGGTCACGATTTGCGAGTCCATCGTGAATACTACCAGATGCCAGATACCGTCCAGAGGGTTACTCAACTGTCACGACTTTTCCTCAGCTTGGAGAGGGGCAACTTGGAGTCCCAGCATGGCAAATCACTGCAAGAGTTACATGTCACTGGAGGTACGTACAGCCACTGTGAAAACTAATATCTCCTCTGTGTGTACCTCACTTTTTTTGTTCGCTCCCAATTGCCTACATGTAGGTGACCGACATTTTCTCATCCCCTCTCGCCCCCTCCCTCCACTGTGGCCAGCACATTCTTACGCAAGCAGAAATACTTTAATCATTTCTTTGTTGTTCTTTATTTATTTGCAGAGGGCTTCACCACTGATGACGGCAGCTGTGATTCTTCTGACTACTGTGACTCGAGTGATGATTCTAGTGATAACAGTAAGTTTTGGCTGTTTATATTTTTTGTTTCCATCTGTTTTTCAGTCCATCTATTTTCCTCTATCTTTCTTTCTATTTCTCTTTCTCTCTATTAACCCTCCTATAGGTTTAACACTCAAAGACACTCAAAATGTTTATGTCTCTCTTAACCCATTGACTTTGTGCAGTGCACTCAAATACACTCAAAATTTGTATGTAACTCCCAACCCATTGACTTTGTGCAGTGCACTCAAATACACTCTAAATTTGTATGTAACTCCCAACCCATTGACTTTGTGCAGTGCACTCAAATAAATGCAAGGACATGTGGCTAGGAGGTAAAACTAAAACCACTCAACAGTACATACACAGCTCTGTGTGACTCTGTGGTTTGACCTACTAATTGGCAATGCACCCAAAAATACTCAAGTGACTGTCTGTGAGTGCCGTGCTGACTGGGCCAAATTTCAGCCTGGGCATAGGAGGGTTAACCCTCTATAGGTTTAACACTCAAAGACACTCAAAATGTTTATGTCTCTCTTAACCCATTGACTTTGTGCAGTGCACTCAAATACACTCAAAATTTGTATGTAACTCCCAACCCATTGACTTTGTGCAGTGCACTCAAATAAATGCAAGGACATGTGGCTAGGAGGTAAAACTAAAACCACTCAACAGTACATACACAGCTCTGTGTGACTCTGTGGTTTGACCTACTAATTGGCAATGCACCAAAAATACTCAAGTGACTGTCTGTGAGTGCCGTGCTGACTGGGCCAAATTTCAGCCTGGGAATATGAGGTTTAACCCTCTATAGGTTTAACACTCAAAGACACTCAAAATGTTTATGTCTCTCTTAACCCATTGACTTTGTGCAGTGCACTCAAATACACTCAAAATTTGTATGTAACTCCCAACCCATTGACTTTGTGCAGTGCACTCAAATAAATGCAAGGACATGTGGCTAGGAGGTAAAACTAAAACCACTCAACAGTACATACACAGCTCTGTGTGACTCTGTGGTTTGACCTACTAATTGGCAATGCACCCAAAAATACTCAAGTGACTGTCTGTGAGTGCCGTGCTGACTGGGCCAAATTTCAGCCTGGGCATAGGAGGGTTAACCCTCTATAGGTTTAACACTCAAAGACACTCAAAATGTTTATGTCTCTCTTAACCCATTGACTTTGTGCAGTGCACTCAAATACACTCAAAATTTGTATGTAACTCCCAACCCATTGACTTTGTGCAGTGCACTCAAATACACTCAAAATTTGTATGTAACTCCCAACCCATTGACTTTGTGCAGTGCACTCAAATAAATGCAAGGACATGTGGCTAGGAGGTAAAACTAAAACCACTCAACAGTACAGCTCTGTGTGACTCTGTGGTTTGACCTACTAATTGGCAATAATAATAATAATAATAATAATAATGTGTGGATTTATATAGCGCACGTATCCACCAACTAAGTGGTGCTCAAGGCGCATTATATTATTATCCCTGCTCATAAGGCTCATAAATCATTCCTGAAACCATCTCAGCTCCCTGGGGAGTATACAGCTCAATTGCTGCCATTTCTAGCGCATATAGAGCAAACCAACTCTGCCTTCACAGGTACCCATTTAACCCCTGGGTGGAGAGAAGCAATTATGATTAAGTGTCTTGCTCAAGGACACAAGTGTCACGGCCGTGATTCGAACCCACATTATGTTGCTAACACCAGAACTTGAATCCGGTAAGCTAGACCGCTCGGCCACGACACTCCCAAAAATACTCAAGTGACTGTCTGTGAGTGCCGTGCTGACTGGGCCAAATTTCAGCCTGGGCATAGGAGTGTTAACCCTCCTATAGGTTTAACACTCAAAGACACTCAAAATGTTTATGTCTCTCTTAACCCATTGACTTTGTGCAGTGCACTCAAATACACTCAAAATGTGTATGTAACTCCCAACCCATTGACTTTGTGCAGTGCACTCAAATAAATGCAAGGACATGTGGCTAGGAGGTAAAACTAAAACCACTCAACAGTACATACACAGCTCTGTGTGACTCTGTGGTTTGACCTACTAATTGGCAATGCACCCAAAAATACTCAAGTGACTGTCTGTGAGTGCCGTGCTGACTGGGCCAAATTTCAGCCTGGGCATAGGAGGGTTAATGGAGTGTCGTGGCCGAGCGGTCTAGCTTACCGGACTCGAGTTCTGGTGTTAGCAGCAGAATGTGGGTTCGAATCCCGGCCGTGACACTTGTGTCCTTGAGCAAGACACTTAACCATAATTTCTTCTCTCCACCCAGGGGTTAAATGGGTACCTGTGAGGGCAGAGTTGGTTGATTAGCCCTATATGTGCTGTAATGGCAGCAATTGAGCTGTATACTCCCCAGGGAGCTGAGATGGTTTCAGGAATGATTTATGAGCCTGATGAGCAGGGGTAATAATAGGCGCCTTGAGCACCACTCAGTTTGTGGATACGTGCGCTATATAAGTCCACACATTATTATTATTACTCTTTCTCTCTGTCTCTAGCTGGCTGCACCGAGAGTGAATGATTTTTTATGTCTAAATTGTCTTTTTAATTACTTTGTGTTATAGGTTCTTGTGAAGCCAGTGTCCCATCCACTAGTCGGGCCTCCCCGTTATCTCGAAGAGGGCAGCATCGTCCATGGACTGTAGAAGAGAAGAGAAACGTCATGGAGGGACTACAGAGATTTTTTCTGATGAAGAAACTACCCGGCAAACGTGACATTGAAACGGCCTGTCCTGTGGCACTCGCGACTCGAATGTGGCGGAACATTAAAGACTTTTGCAAAAACACAATGAAGCTCTATCAAAGTTGAAAGTTAGAGTGAACTGAAAAGGTATTGTACGCCTTGTGAACAGACAATAGAAAAACAAGTTAAGCCAAAAAGACAAATGTGTCTCCAAATTGCCCAGCGAGCAGATTTATCATTCCTGTGTTCATTGACTAATTATGCTGACTAATTATGCGGAAGATGCTTACAGATAGTTAATATCTCCCAAGCACTAAGAAAACATTATGCCATATGCCTAAAGTGCAGGTAATCCTCAGACAGTGATTGTGTATGTTGTCCTCAATTTGATAGATACTACCCAAATTGTACCACTGTCCTTCGTTTGATAGAATACCAAGTATCGGCTCAGTTTGCTGTGGTCTACATGTATGTGTGTGTGTGTGTGTGTATGTGTGTGTATATATATATATATATATATATATATATATATATATATAAATATATATATAAATATAAATATAAATATATAAATTAAATCGGGAGGGTGGCCTCAGCTTTCGATCCAATCGGACCTTCATCAGAGGCTTTGACAAAGTACAACATAAAACTCATCGATTTATAGGGAAAAGGGAAAGCAAAGGATCATGGGGCGGGATCCAAAAAAGGCGGGAAAATAGTGACCAATTAAAGATAAGCATCAGTATATATATATAAATACAATGTCAACAGTGATATGATATGACACAGCTATGACTTATCCTATAAGCTATAGGGCCTATGCCTTACTAGCAATATTGTTTAGTATTTTTGTTGCATAATCACAAGAGCTCCAAACAGGAGGAAGACATGCTAAACCGAAATGTATGAGTCGTCGATATGGGAAGTGGATGTGGGCTCTTTCTGCTAGTGTATGTATTTATTCAAAATCGTCCATAAATTTTATGGGCATTTGATTTTTGCATTTGTTAAAAGACTACGTCAACCTAGTAATAACTTTGACCAATGCCAGCATGTAGAGTTTCTGCTCTTGATGAATCGTTTGCAAAACATAAAGTCTAAATGTATAGACAGTTAGTTTTTCTTGGTCTCCATGCACTATTTGTGGCATGTTACTTAGAGCGTGGGTTTATAATATAAACCCATCAGAACAAAAGGGAAATAGTAACTACAAGTTGTAAGGAAAAATGTCGCCCTCGGTAAAATCGCTGTAAAAATATATTGCTGTATCTAAATATCATAGGAAATTTGTATGCTACACACATTCTGATGCATTTTAATATATTACGAAGTAGCTACTTTTTACCATAGAACAAAATTAGTCTGAATCTTATGTCGGAAGACGCTGGGTGGGCTGTGTGTCCCTAGTGGGTTGGGGGCTTGTGCTTCTAAGTTGTCAGAGAAAAAGAGATGATCAGGACTGTGAACAATATCAACATATGTGTATTACGCATAGTACAATACTGTAAAATGTGTACAATCCTAAAAATCCTTCAAACTCTTCAAATCCTTTAAACTTTTCAAATCATTCAAACTTATTATTATTACCTTTTAACGAGAACACTCCTATCGATTGCGAATATCTAAATTATTCAACTTAAATTTTCCATCAGGATGCAATGGCAAATGATTGGAAAACTCTGGTTCATGGTGAAATGAATGTTTATTGCGGAGGTCTTTCCCCGAAGGCTGTTCAAGAATTTTGTTCGCTATTAGATGTTGACAGAGATGGTGGAAACAACTGGAGACAGCTTTCTACTTGCCTCTTCCACTCTGATCGTTTGACAACAGAACTTGCTGGTAAAAGAATTGCCCGACCTACGAAGGAAATACTACACATTTTCTTTCAGAGGTGCATCAAAGACTGTAAACCTGATAAAGAAGCAGTGCGTGAGCTAATGAAAGTGTTGGGAGAACTTAAACTTGATGCTGCTATTGAAATTATATCGGATGATATAGGTTTTTCTGTGAAAATCCAGAATAGTCGAGCGCCTGAGAGAATCCTCCCTTAAAGTACATCATTGGTAATTTTGTCATAACTGCTTCTATAGGTAATCTTTGTCTCTTAGAATCTAGACAACAACCTGTGAAAGGTCTGTTCTGAAACATCCTTTTTAATTTTTTTTATTATTTATCTTTATTTGTTATTAATTGTTATTAATTCTATTATTTTGTATTATTAGTAGTATTCTTTATTGTTGATTGATTGATTTGGGGGTAGTTACTTGGCAAAATGACTTATAGAGTAGGAGAGCGGTTTAGTGCATCGGATTTGTGTTCTGATGGCTGAGTTGTCAGAATGTGGGTTAGAATCCCAACCGCGACCAGGGTACTTGTGTCCTTGAGCACGACACTTTGCCATAATTGCTTCTCTCCACCCAGGGGTAAATGGGTACCTGTGAGGGCAGAGTTGGTTGTTGTGTTTGATTAGCCCATATGTGCCAAAATGGCAGCATATAGTATATAGCTGTATATAATGAGCGTGGGTAATACTGTAGTTGTTGTTGTTGTTGAACACTTACGGTATGAAGTTCCTCCTGCCTTATTACGACTGCGTGCTTCATTCTGTCCGTCGCTCTGCCAAACTGACTGAAGGTCGGTTCATACTTCAAGCGAAGCGACATTCGTGACGTTGACAATGGTTCACGGCAAATATTCGTGGCGAAGGTTTGCAAAAGTTGAACACATTTCAACTTGCGCAAATTTGATGACGTAAAATTCGCTTTGCAATCGCTTTCGAGTATGAACCTGCCATACAAGTTGCCATACAAATTGCCTTTATTTTTTACTCAGAATTGTTCAGCAGGCCTGTGTATTTAGTTATTTATATGCTATTCCAAAAAACACTAAAACAAATCAGAAAACGCTGAAAATCATGATGTTAAATAATTGATGTTAAGAAATGTATCGTATTTGTATCGTAACCTATAAGTACAATAAATACAAATTAAGAGAGTAATTTAACTAACAACCAAATACTTTTGTAAGCATTTATCAATATAGATATATATCTATTTCATTTATAAGCTTGATTGTGACATCGATGTTGTATTTACATACGCGACTGTATATATGTCAACCTGTTGTTTTCTGTGTTTTCAGACATGAGTCGGGTTCGTGTATTATTCAGTAACACTTATATTCTCAGATGAAGACCCGTTAATTAGTTTATCTCAGAATATATCTCTTTTGATGTATGTTGCAGTGTTCAATGTAGGTTTCTTATTAGTCAATAACAATTACGTTTTTCTTGTGTCATATTTAGTCTGTTCGTTATGGGGGAAAATACCCATTCAGAGCCCCCAGCAAATAAAAGACATACAATATAGTAAATTAAATCTTGAAATGCTTTCTTCATATAAAATACAGGAAGTTCCCCTAAACATGTGTATTATATCTCCAGAACGCGTTGACGGATCAAGCTCAAATTATCTGAATTTTCCTAATAATCTTTGTGTACCCTTCACACCCAAATCACATAGCAACCGTTTATTCTGAACAGTATAATTACATTCCTAGTGACAACTTTTTCTTGTGACCAATGGTTTCTTGGTATCCAATATAGCTGCTCTTACGTAAAAAGGCAAGTTTTGCCAATTTCTTCTTTTTGTATAAGGTTTGTTAGAGTTATGTTGACCAGTGTATGAATTTTAATCTTAAATAGTGATATAGATGTGATCATGTCTGCCTCTGTTGTACTTTTGGGGACAAAATCCACATTTCGGGTTTGGATTTTCAATAATAATGATTTTTGTATAAATATCATTCTGGCCACAGCGTATTCCAGTGTTGTTATATTATTTATTTTACTAAAGACAACATATCTTGGATGACAAATTTGGATACAATTGTGAAATTACAGTTTAAAAAAATGCCACAAACGTAGATAAAGCGCCCCCTAAATACGACATATGAACATTTTGTTGACATTAGCCGAAATATTTAGTAGAACTCGTCATCACTACAACACAATACGAAAATCGGCTCAAGTATAAATACAATATGGAGGGTGCACAATGTGATCCTTCGGCACTCCTTTAGCCTGAGAACAAAAACACAACAAAACATGCCTTATTTTGTTGTTAAATATGTTTTTAAATTGTGGGGCTTATGTAATTGATTTACCATAATAATGTCAAAATGTACTTCTAGGTTCTCATAAATTTTTGTTGGATTTGATTGTCCTTGTATACATTGTAAATTTCGTCACAATGTTTGTAATGCTGACAAGCTAACCGAATGTGTAGAGAGGAGAATGTATACCGTATGTAGGGAGTTTTTAAGCATTGTCTGTTTATTCGCTATTTAAAATGAAAAATATCGTAGCGATCAACAGGGCATAGAATTGGTGTGCTTGTTTTAGATTAACTCAGTGACTGTACGTGAAAGTCCCTTTAAGTTTCTTGACCTTTCTTTCAATAATCAAACGTGTGTGTAGAAGTTTCTGTAACTTTATGCGTATTGTATAAAAATAGGTTTTCTGAGAAAGCTCATTTGTAAACGTTTAGAATTTGCTAGAAGGATAGTTTTCGTATAAAAGTGGGACACTTTCGGTATAAAATAGAGGAATGTAGTATAGAAACGAGTGTGGAAGACTTATGGAGAAGGTGTGTGGTTCTTCAACAAATCATTGGCAGACTATAGTGTTAAAGGGGGACTGACATCCTTTACTTAAGGCGTTTTGTAATAAAATATTGTTTTTGAGACCCACCTGTGTATATTTAATAATTGATTTCTGAGTACAAGTATTTTAAAACAATGTTTGAAGTGTTTGGGGGAGGCAACCCCGCCCCATGGTGGAAGCTTCATTTGCATAAGATATGTGACGTTAGGTCGGGAAGATCCGATGTGAACATAATGTACATGTACATACATACGTTTCACACACGTAGCGTCGATTTCATTTCTTCCGTGATTTTTGTTTCCGGAACTAATAAAATGCCGGGAAGATGTGTTGCTGCAGGATGCAGCAACACCACCAAAGACGGTGTTAGCCTTCATCTGATCCCAAGTGACCCAATATATCGCCGTATTTGCACGAGCAAATTTCGACTGACAAGAGTAAAGTTGGTCAGGTCCATCGGCTCTCACAGTTTTGTGCAGCGATCATTTTGAGCCGAGTTTTGAGCCTAATTTCTCTTCCCGACATGACGTCACGAACAAGCTCCTCCGTGCAGGGCGGGAACAACTAGTAAAAGTGGGGGCCATTTTTACAATGGTAAAATAACACTAAAAAAAAATAAAAACACAAAACAAAAATTGTATTGATCTTTTATTGATATAAAAGAATAAAACGATCACATATTTAACTGTTTGATTTAAATCCACGACAGTCCCCCTTTAAGAGAATTCGCCGGTCGTCAGAATGATTGGATTTATGGTGAGTCGTCCAGGAGTTTGTAACTTCGCGTTAAGCTGGGAATAATACAGTTATAAAGAAGTCCACGAAGAGACTCTAATACTTAAGTTTGTGAACTACACAGTTTTAGTGATTACAGTGTGTTTGTGTTTGCAGACACCAAGTTAATCAAGAATAGACAGCCTCTGTGTGCTTAAATGCCAGAAAAGCGACGACTGCCGCTGGAAGGTGTAAAGCCACTTGAAGTTGTAAGTCACTTGTAATTTTGTTAATTTACGATCATTGTATTAGGCTTGATTTAAACTATAATATAAACTGTAATAATCGTGCAAACTGAATAATTAAACCACTTGAATAATTGTTGTTGTTACCAATAATGAGTGTAACCTTGTTTGAGTTCTTTGTTGCATCTAGAAATTTCTGGAGCGTGTGGAAATCGCCAATTATATCGCTGTGTGAGTTGCTGGCCATAATAAAGGTGATATTACCGTTGTTGCTGCATAAATGAGCCACTAATTTTCAGTCACTATGTTTATCCTAAAACAAGGACACCGATTTCATGTCATGTTGAAAGTCTGCTCTGAACGTGACAATATTGCCCCTTTAAATGCACTTCTCTAAAATTTTCTTTTTCATTGAAACACTGGTATTTTAATTAAGAAAAATAATACAAATTAAAATTATATTTTCTAAAAATAACCACAAAAAGGATGGTTATACATTAAATATGTCCAAACTGATATAGTGAGGTCCATCCATGAATGATTTTTGGCACAAAATTAATAATACACTGAGCTTTCCAGATTTTTATTTATTTTTAAAATTATTTTTGGGGAAATACCTCACTGCAAAGTATTTGTTTTTCCTGTCGAAGAAAATTCGGCGGAACAATGTGATTCAGTATTCATTGGTTTTTATTTTGATCGTTGGAAAAAAAAACATTACGTGAAATCACCTAGTCTTCCCAAGGCTTTTGAGCTGTATGTTTAGAAATATCAAACGAAGTAGACCCTGGCTACAAGGTTGCGATCCAAACAACAATTTCTCCATTACTCTAAACACAAACACCAAATTGACTTGAAATGTAAAAGTCATACAGGAATTGATGTTTTCGTTCTCCAAAGATACAATATTTCATTCAGTTAGACCAACCAGGGTTGAGCTTGCAAAATTACGTCAAACCTTTTTAGTAAATAAAATAACATGGACATAAAAAAACAACTATTCGTGTATTATTTAAAGCACGAATCGAGTGTCTTAATGCTGTGCAAAAGGAACACTATTTTATCACGAGGTGACATCTGGAATAATCCAAATTCATTTGTCTACATTTACCTCGTGATTTATTATTGTTGCCATTTTACTAAATGGGATTATACTATTTAATATGTTTATATACTAATCGATGAAATTAATATCTGTATATTGTATTAAATAAACCTCTGTTGAACAAACACCCAATTTATATTTATGTACATGTGCTTTGGGTCTGTTGTATCTGTACATGTAATTTTTAACTGATGTGATGTTTGGAAATTTTTGTATACTTTTATTATACCACTGAACGGGTTTTTAACGGGTTTTTGAATGTTTTTAACTTTTTATTTTTAAAATTTCAAGTTTAACTTGGACAGTTTTTAATTTGATTGTTCTGCGCCTATGAGCAAAATTTATTTGGATATATGGCGCTATATAAATGCTATTATTATTATTATTATTATTATTACATACATTAACGCAGTTATTCAAAAAGAGAGCGGACCTTTTGACAAATACCAACATTTATAATTATCAAGATACCATTGTTAACGGAGTTATTTGATACGAAAAAGTCTACGAATTAGTTATCTCTTAATTGTTCTCTTAAAGAGCAAAAACGAATAGTCGAAATGTTTATAATTCACTGTAATTGAAATTATGTACACATAACGCTGTTTTTAGTTAACCATAATTGAATCAAACACTGTACAATATGGTGTTTGTACGTCTGGGTAATTACAGATTATGAATGAATTCTACAGACAACGAAACCATTAAATTATTGGAAATAATAAAAACAACGCATAATTTGTTTACACCTTATACAAAATATGCACCTGAAACGGTAACATCAGCAAACAAATAATATTAGCATTTTTATCTACGGTATATTAAAATCGAATTACTACGCAGTTTACAGTCTTTGAAGTAAATGTTTTTTACTTGTGCCTTCATAATACGTAGAGGCCAATTCATTTCTCTAGGTCATACAAAGCAATCAACAGTATATTTATATAAAATAAAAAGGCAACTTACTTGAAATAAAGATTAGTCGGTTAATAAGTTTGTAACGCTTTCCATCACTATGGTATTTAAACCATTAACATTGTTATCACAACAAGTGTGCAAATCATACCTCTTGAAATCAATGGTTTGTATATTAAAATATTTATTTGTATTGTATTATTTGTCTGAATGTTCAGCTCTTTGGATATCGATTACTTAAACAGCCATATTGACGTATTCCTGATTCTGATTTACAAAGAAGCTACCGTTACAATGCATACAAGAACAATAAATGAATATCTCAGTTTTACAGAACAAAATGTTCTTCCAGTTTTTCGGTAGATACTATTTGTACATGGATGTCTTTTTGCCATTGCTCTCTCTGTCGGCGTATTTAATTCGTTGCTTAATGTTGTCTTTTCCGTTCTTTTCCGTCCTAACTTGTTTCAGCGGCCCTCCAGTGGTGTAACGGGGCGGGAGGGGGTGGGGGTGTAAAGAGGTATATAATGTTTAGTGGGTTTCTTGTGGTAGGATGGCCTTGTAGAGGTGCTGGTCACCTGTTCTATCTTACCACTCACTGGCTTTGTTTAAAATGAATTTGTAGTTTATTAGGGTTTGGTTTTATATTTAATTGATGTAATCTGATTGCCAGTGTAAAATGTAATAAAACAAATTAAATTTAAAACAAATTAAGTTTAAAATACAATTATCCACAGCGATTAAAGACATTTAAACGTCTCCGATTTATTAAAATTATGTTTGAATTTCTTGTTTAAAATTATACTCCACTAAAACCTGTTGCAAATGTATGTTTCGAAGAAGATTCAAACATATTATGACTTCGAACTAATATGATATATACACGGTACTTTTCATAATATCTAAAATATAGTTCCCCCCAAAAATAGTTCTAATAATATACAGAGCTTGGATTTTAAACGCAGTAAATCATTATTTTAATGTATTATTATTTTATTTCGGCATGGCTTGAATAATCTTCACATTTTGAAATTGTGTTTGAGAGAATTATATTTGTTAATCTAACATGATTTAATGATTTAGAGAAAAGTACATTGGTTAACAAGACCTGCATCTACAAACTAATCATGTTATGCCTACATCTACTGCATGCAGTTGGATCAAATAATGCAGAAAATGAGTTTTTGAATATGTAGGGGCAAAAACAAGGCACGGAAATGTGTTACAAATGGTAATATTCCTTTAACCCCTATTGTTTGTATATAAAAGCTGGTTACATCCGTTGCGCATTCTATTGATATATTTTGTTTGTGTGGCAGGTTTTTATTTTGTGTCAGACCTTTAGTTTTTCTTTCTTCCTGGTAAAGGCTAGTATGTATTTGAAATAAAACACAAATTCAAAGCTGCTTGTCTTATTGTTATCTTTAAAATAGATTTGGCCCTTTTTTGGAACTTAATATATGTAACGGTCTCCTGAAAATGTACATTAAATCCTATTATTTGTCTAGGTCACACAAATCAACATATAATATAGGTTATATTATCTACAATCGATGTGCTTCTATTGATATCATGAATGGCCAATTAAAAATAAATAAACAAATAATTTTTTTTTTTTTTTAAACTAAACATTGATGTGGGGTGAGCGATCCTTTGCCTCAGCTGCGTCTTCACTGTGGAACAAATGACCGGAACATGTCAAACTGTCTCCATCACTGGCATCTTTCAAAGCTTCACTCAAGACTCACTTGATGCAATCTCATTAACTGTACATAGACCTTGGTTGTGATATTTGTTTTTCTTTGTTTTTCTTGTACTGGTGTGTCGCTGCGCCATGAGCATCGTTTTTATGATGGATACCGGCGCATTACAAATGTTCATTTATTATTATTATTATTATTATTATTTGTCTACGTCACACAAAACAACATATACATACGCTATTTTATATACATTCGATGCGCTTCTATGTTTCTATGTACACATTCTTACATGTTTTCCAGATAATTTATTTTACATCTGAGCTGCTTTTATTTTAGCGGAGAAAAGTTTCATGTCAAAAAAACTGAATTTTCCAAAGTTTCCAAACAAATTCATACATAAGAATTTATATGCTTTACTCACCTGGTTGTGATTTTTTCTGCGGTGCAATATATGCATTTGAATTATAAACATGAATTCACCCACAGCCGTGAATTACTATTGTACAGAAACGCTTTGCTTCTGAATTAATTTTGTATTTTGTAAAACAATAAAACAATTCCTAGAAAACAATTCTAAAATGTTGACAAAACCAAGTCTTGATCCCAAGGCCAGCTACGTTGAAGGCGATCGTTCTAACAACTAGACTACCATGCTACTCGAATTTGTTGTTGAATTAATTATTAAAGAATTTCTTTTTAATTAAAATGAGATTTATAAGCCAATTTCTAAGCCATTATCAAAGTATACTGCAGAAAAAAAAGCCACCAGGTTGGACGCGGAATTTATATGTATTAAACATCACGTCTTCTCAACAGCTATAGTACAGCGAGATACTATTTTATTCAATTATACTTGTACAATAATCAGACCTATTTAATTAGCTTGTGAGTGTAATGGATATAACGCAAGTAGGACGATCATAGGTATCGTTTTTATACAATTTATAAACCTTTCATGCCATCAGGGGATTGCTTTAAAGAAAAGTTAAGTTAAAAAGTGCTGGAGATGAAAGCATGAGATATGGGCACATGTACAGTGGAAGGACTATCGACAATACGTCACCTAATAATAAATCATATGCCGCATCTAACTGGGTATATATAGTATATTCCGATACCCGAAGTGTTGCCCTTGTCTGAGAAGTTACAATTATTTCCAAACTGAATTTACGTCTTAATAATATCATTAACGTTTTTGTCAATAGAAAATGTTCTGTATTATTATTACTACTATTATTATTATTACTATTATTATAATTCAACAAAACAAATACAACCAGAAATACAGAGCAAAACAAACAGCTAGAAATACCGGTGCCAAATGACATAAAAACACAAAATACACATAAGAATCATTAAATACAAACAAATATAATGATAGAAGGGTAACTAGTTGATCAAAATGAACATGATGGAAATTCTTATCAACTCCATCAATCCGAAGGACAAAATCTTAAAATCTGTCCTCTGCAATCTGCTTCAATCTGTACTCGTACGAGTACAGATTGCCCAAGAGCCCTTGTCTTTGCCCAAGAGCAAGACGAGTGGCTGTCCATCTCAAACTGTTGCTGTTGAGATAAGGTGTAGGGATGCAATACTGGAAAACCATACTGTAAGACTGGAAGAACTAAAGACCTATACAATGTGATAAAACAATAAATTACTCCTGAAAACGCAAATATTTCATCAAAGAGTGTTTAGCTATAATACACATTTTCCCCACCACCGTCATGAATAGCTCTCCAGCATTTGGCCACCGAAACTGGGTCTAGATCCGCCCTTGTCCAGTGTTTGCTTGTTTCCTGACCCTACTCGGCACTAGTTAAAAAGAACAGCATGCTGGTAACCCTTCGGTTTAATTGCTGTACAAGATCATTACGTTCAACCTTCTCAAGGTTTGCAGCAAGAGACTTGAATGCAGTATCTCCAAAGCCTCCCATTCTTTGCATCCACTTCATCAGCATACAGAATATCTGATTCTTCACGTTTCCTTTATTATCTTCCTTTAATGCGTACAAGTTACCATCCAGTATGCCTAGGTATGTAGCCAACTCCTGCCACTGTGCTCCTAGCTTATCAGAAAGTTCTCGAAAGCACATCTCAACAGCAATGCCAGTCTGAAGGAAAATATGAAGTGGTACATTTTTAATTCAACATGCCAAAACCTGTTTAAGAAGCAGAAATATGGATCATTCAAGGGAACTTTGTAAACTAAAATATCACATGACAGCGAACACCCCTAGCGGGACAACCCAAGTAATACTTCGGTAAAGTTGGAGGGTGGCCATTCGCAGCATTCAGTTGATACATTCAGTTGCTTCTAAGAGACAGTGACATTGGTATGAATATAGGACATTCTATACTACTTACCAACGGTTTATCCTGAAGATCATGTGGAACATTTACTCCTCTTTCATTCCATGTCGAATCTTAAAAATAATTACAATAAACACACAGTCTTCAAAACCCTTGACGTTTTTAATGGGCATCAAACTTATTTATTTTCTTTCAGTTGGTTTTAGTTTGTTTACGTTGCACTCGGACGAACGTTAAGGTTTTACTCACATTGATTAACGTAAACTGATATCACGAGATTGATTGTCTTGGCAATGCACTTAGGAACCGTGGGCCACATCCCCCGAAAAGATAAAATGAGGCTGCCCCAGCAAACGAACAAAAATAACAAACAAAGAAAAACTAAAAACAAACAAACAAACAAACAAACTCAGAAACTCATTAATGCGTGCAATTTGAATGGAGAAATCGATGAATTACTCGGCTAGCAACAGTCAACCTTCAAAGCACAATGCCTGTTCCTTACGATTTCAGTATGAAACTTTCAGGTGCAAACAAATCGGGCAAATAACAACCAAGAAGCATAATTACTATTTTAGTAGATCAGCAAAACGCCACATTTCTGAAAAATTTATTTAGGTTTTGCGTTTCAATCCAAACTATACAAACCCCTATGTAATTAGAATTATGTATCTTGGACCCTCAATGTTCACGTTAACACTTTTATGAAATGCTTATATCGCAAAGTTGGCCTGTCGTAAGCTCATGTAACACTGTCAAATCAATATTTATTTTGAAGACTAATTCTGGTGGTTATATTTGTAAATAGCTCAAAATATGATCCAAAGAGTTTCCTGGATGCAAATGTATCCAATTCTCCGAAACGAGTTAACACCCAGCCTGTATGAGTTAACACCCAGCCTGTATGAGTTAACACCCTGCCTGTATGAGTTAACACACAGCCTGTATGAGTTAACACACAGCCTGTATGAGTTAACACCCAGCCTGTATGAGTTAACACTCAGCCTGTATGAGTTAACACCCTGCCTGTATGAGTTAACACACAGCCTGTATGAGTTAACACCCAGCCTGTATGAGTTAACACCCAGCCTGTATGAGTTAACACCCTGCCTGTATGAGTTAACACCCAGCCTGTATGAGTTAACACCCTGCCTGTATGAGTTAACACACAGCCTGTATGAGTTAACACCCAGCCTGTATGAGTTAACACTCAGCCTGTATGAGTTAACACCCTGCCTGTATGAGTTAACACCCAGCCTGTACGAGTTAACACCCAGCCTGTATGAGTTAACACCCAGCCTGTATGAGTTAACACCCTGCCTGTATGAGTTAACACCCAGTCTGTATGAGTTAACACCCTGCCTGTATGAGTTAGCACACAGCCTGTATGAGTTAACACCCAGCCTGTATGAGTTAACACCCAGCCTGTATGAGTTAACACCCTGCCTGTATGAGTTAACACCCAGTCTGTATGAGTTAACACCCTGCCTGTATGAGTTAACACACAGCCTGTATGAGTTAACACCCAGCCTGTATGAGTTAACACCCAGCCTGTATGAGTTAACACCCTGCCTGTATGAGTTAACACCCAGTCTGTATGAGTTAACACCCTGCCTGTATGAGTTAACACCCAGCCTGTATGAGTTAACACCCTGCCTGTATGAGTTAACACCCAGCCTGCATGAGTTAACACCCAGCCTGCATGAGTTAACACCCAGCCTGTGTGAGTTAACACCAGCCTGTATGAGTTAACACCCTGCCTGTATGAGTTAACACTCAGCCTGTATGAGTTAACACCCTGCCTGTATGAGTTAACACCCAGCCTGTATGAGTTAACACCCAGCCTGTATGAGTTAACACCCAGCCTGTGTGAGTTAACACCCAGCCTGTGTGAGTTAACACCCAGCCTGTATGAGTTAACACCCAGCCTGTATGAGTTAACACCCTGCCTGTATGAGTTAACACCCAGCCTGTGTGAGTTAACACCCAGCCTGTATGAGTTAACACCCAGCCTGTATGAGTTAACACCCAGCCTGCGTGAGTTAACACCCTGCCTGTATGAGTTAACACCCAGCCTGTGTGAGTTAACACCCAGCCTGTATGAGTTAACACCCAGCCTGTATGAGTTAACACCCAGCCTGCGTGAGTTAACACCCAGCCTGTATGAGTTAACACCCTGCCTGTATGAGTTAACACCCAGCCTGTATGAGTTAACACCCTGCCTGTGAGTTAACACCCAGCCTGTATGAGTTAACACCCAGCCCCTATGAGTTAACACCCAGCCTGTATGAGTTAACACACAGCCTGCGTGAGTTAACACCCAGCCTGCGTGAGTTAACACCCAGCCTGTATGAGTTAACACCCTGCCTGTATGAGTTAACACCCAGTCTGTATGAGTTAACACCCTGCCTGTATGAGTTAACACACAGCCTGTATGAGTTAACACCCAGCCTGTATGAGTTAACACCCAGCCTGTATGAGTTAACACCCTGCCTGTATGAGTTAACACCCAGTCTGTATGAGTTAACACCCTGCCTGTATGAGTTAACACCCAGCCTGTATGAGTTAACACCCTGCCTGTATGAGTTAACACCCAGCCTGCATGAGTTAACACCCAGCCTGCATGAGTTAACACCCAGCCTGTGTGAGTTAACACCAGCCTGTATGAGTTAACACCCTGCCTGTATGAGTTAACACTCAGCCTGTATGAGTTAACACCCTGCCTGTATGAGTTAACACCCAGCCTGTATGAGTTAACACCCAGCCTGTATGAGTTAACACCCAGCCTGTGTGAGTTAACACCCAGCCTGTGTGAGTTAACACCCAGCCTGTATGAGTTAACACCCAGCCTGTATGAGTTAACACCCAGCCTGTATGAGTTAACACCCTGCCTGTATGAGTTAACACCCAGCCTGTATGAGTTAACACCCTGCCTGTATGAGTTAACACACAGCCTGTATGAGTTAACACCCAGCCTGTATGAGTTAACACTCAGCCTGTATGAGTTAACACCCTGCCTGTATGAGTTAACACCCAGCCTGTACGAGTTAACACCCAGCCTGTATGAGTTAACACCCAGCCTGTATGAGTTAACACCCTGCCTGTATGAGTTAACACCCAGTCTGTATGAGTTAACACCCTGCCTGTATGAGTTAGCACACAGCCTGTATGAGTTAACACCCAGCCTGTATGAGTTAACACCCAGCCTGTATGAGTTAACACCCTGCCTGTATGAGTTAACACCCAGTCTGTATGAGTTAACACCCTGCCTGTATGAGTTAACACACAGCCTGTATGAGTTAACACCCAGCCTGTATGAGTTAACACCCAGCCTGTATGAGTTAACACCCTGCCTGTATGAGTTAACACCCAGTCTGTATGAGTTAACACCCTGCCTGTATGAGTTAACACCCAGCCTGTATGAGTTAACACCCTGCCTGTATGAGTTAACACCCAGCCTGCATGAGTTAACACCCAGCCTGCATGAGTTAACACCCAGCCTGTGTGAGTTAACACCAGCCTGTATGAGTTAACACCCTGCCTGTATGAGTTAACACTCAGCCTGTATGAGTTAACACCCTGCCTGTATGAGTTAACACCCAGCCTGTATGAGTTAACACCCAGCCTGTATGAGTTAACACCCAGCCTGTGAGTTAACACCCAGCCTGTGTGAGTTAACACCCAGCCTGTATGAGTTAACACCCAGCCTGTATGAGTTAACACCCTGCCTGTATGAGTTAACACCCAGCCTGTGTGAGTTAACACCCAGCCTGTATGAGTTAACACCCAGCCTGTATGAGTTAACACCCAGCCTGCGTGAGTTAACACCCTGCCTGTATGAGTTAACACCCAGCCTGTGTGAGTTAACACCCAGCCTGACTGAGTTAACACCCAGCCTGTATGAGTTAACACCCAGCCTGCGTGAGTTAACACCCAGCCTGTATGAGTTAACACCCTGCCTGTATGAGTTAACACCCAGCCTGTATGAGTTAACACCCTGCCTGTATGAGTTAACACCCAGCCTGTGTGAGTTAACACCCAGCCTGTATGAGTTAACACCCAGCCTGTATGAGTTAACACACAGCCTGCGTGAGTTAACACCCAGCCTGCGTGAGTTAACACCCAGCCTGTATGAGTTAACACCCTGCCTGTATGAGTTAACACCCAGTCTGTATGAGTTAACACCCTGCCTGTATGAGTTAACACACAGCCTGTATGAGTTAACACCCAGCCTGTATGAGTTAACACCCAGCCTGTATGAGTTAACACCCTGCCTGTATGAGTTAACACCCAGTCTGTATGAGTTAACACCCTGCCTGTATGAGTTAACACCCAGCCTGTATGAGTTAACACCCTGCCTGTATGAGTTAACACCCAGCCTGCATGAGTTAACACCCAGCCTGCATGAGTTAACACCCAGCCTGTGTGAGTTAACACCAGCCTGTATGAGTTAACACCCTGCCTGTATGAGTTAACACTCAGCCTGTATGAGTTAACACCCTGCCTGTATGAGTTAACACCCAGCCTGTGTGAGTTAACACCCAGCCTGTATGAGTTAACACCCAGCCTGTGTGAGTTAACACCCAGCCTGTGTGAGTTAACACCCAGCCTGTATGAGTTAACACCCAGCCTGTATGAGTTAACACCCTGCCTGTATGAGTTAACACCCAGCCTGTGTGAGTTAACACCCAGCCTGTATGAGTTAACACCCAGCCTGTATGAGTTAACACCCAGCCTGCGTGAGTTAACACCCTGCCTGTATGAGTTAACACCCAGCCTGTGTGAGTTAACACCCAGCCTGTATGAGTTAACACCCAGCCTGTATGAGTTAACACCCAGCCTGCGTGAGTTAACACCCAGCCTGTATGAGTTAACACCCTGCCTGTATGAGTTAACACCCAGCCTGTATGAGTTAACACCCTGCCTGTATGAGTTAACACCCAGCCTGTGTGAGTTAACACCCAGCCTGTATGAGTTAACACCCAGCCTGTATGAGTTAACACACAGCCTGCGTGAGTTAACACCCAGCCTGCGTGAGTTAACACCCAGCCTGTATGAGTTAACACCCTGCCTGTATGAGTTAACACACAGCCTGTATGAGTTAACACCCTTCCTGTATGAGTTAACACCCAGCCTGTATGAGTTAACACCCAGCCTGTATGAGTTAACACCCAGCCTGTTTGAGTTAACACTCAGCCTGTATCCCAAGTCATTAATCATACCACAACATTATTATATGAATTGCCAAAAAAATCATCAATTGACAGAAGGGGAAAATTTTAATTTATCAGAGCTACAGCTGGTAACAACTAACATTTCGGATTAAGGTAATATGAGTGTTCCTGGCGAAGTTATGCTGTTATAATTTTGTTTAACTGGGGTAGGTACGTGTCAGTATGATGACATGTTCCCAAATATTGGCCTGGCAATTAATATAATAAAGAAAATAGCCTCAACATTAAATACATAATACAGCTTATAATTTACATATATAATTTACACGAAAAGGTTTGTCCCAGTGAGAAAGTTTAAGGAGTGATATTGACCCAGTTGACCAGGGCCAATAATGTAAAGCGCTTAGAGTATCACATCGTGAAGATTTCGCTCTATTTAATATTGTCACATCCTGATGTAAATTGTTGGACTTTAAGTATTTATATTACCTAAAACATGTTGTAAAACGTCAATGGTGAATAGGTGTCATTACATTAGCCGATGATTTTAATTGTAGCGTAATCAAAATGCACATGTTCTTTGTGAGGCAAGTCAATCAGGTCAACCAGTTGCGTTTATATGATAGGAATAAGGAAGCAAGTCATACTGTTTACGAAAACGATGACACGTACCTGATACATTTATTATCCTGACAACTTCTTCGATATTTAGGTGACTTAACACTTGTTTCAGATACTGCACAGCCTCCTCGGTAGATATGTGATGTTGCACACACTTCGCGAAGTAGATTTTCAGTATTTCTTTGTTCGTGGCTGTCACATATATATAACCCGTACCGGAGAGGTAGTCAGTGAGTTGTTCTGTATCACTTTTACGTGTGTCCAGTACTGTGCAAAGATCGTTGACTGTTTCCTCTGTTAAACCACCATAATCTCCGAACTCTTGCCGTTGCCCTCTTATTTCAAGGGCCTTTTCCATTTCTCTCTGTGAAAAATAAACGTGTGGTACTGTTGGCAAGTTGTTAATGGTAAGTTAAAGGACTGTTAATGCTAAAAGAATCAACCAGTCGAATTGTTGATTGTATTTATTATTCCTATAAATAATTGTCCGAGGTTATGTAATTTTTAAGGTTATGTAATTTTTAAGTTTCCTAAATTACATAAACAAATTAATACACCAAATCGTAATACATTTGTCTATTTCCTCGTAAAACACATTGCATTTCACTTAATGATTGTTTAATGTATATCTCGATCAAAGGGATTCAAGAAGATTCAAAGATAGTTAATTATACTCATAAAAACATGTTTTAAATCTATTTAGTTTTGTGATATTTATTTTGTATTAATTACAAATGATGTTTGTGATGCCCTGACAAAAATCTGAGATAAAATAAATCCGTTTCCTGAATTTTTTGCAGTCTTCATATTATGTATGATAAGTTTTACTTCAAATTTGTCCAATAAGTAATTGAGTAATATTATTTTATATTTGTCACATGTTCAGAAAAGTTTAATTAATGACTTGAGAGAATGTATTCACCTTGCTCTTTTTAAACTTTTTCTGATTAAGATAATATATAAAAACTAATAAGTTACTGTGTTTTTCCTTTTCAAAATAAATTAATACCCATATTTTTTCACTTACTTTGACAGTTGTAATTGGCAAATGCAGAGAAACGTTACCCTGCCCATCGATTTTGGTTTCAGCAGGCTGCGAATGCTGAGAAAAAGGTATCTGCATGTCAATGTTTCAGTTGTCATTAAGACAATAAATACTGAAATATATATACACGGTCAATAGTGCCTTTTTGTTGGGGCACAATCAGTTTTACATTGATATAAAGCAGTTATGACGAATAAAAACACATTTATATTTAATTAACGCCACTGTTGCTAACGTTATATTAAAACATGTACAGTAGCTACACCTATTGGACATCTTATAACAAATCAATTGATGGGAAGGGGGATGCATTTGTCGAGTCATATGTATGAGCATTTTGCATACCAGTATTGTCTGCAGATTGCACGAGGTTCATAGATGGAAGCGCGATTATTTAAATGCATCTTACACACGCGAAATGCGTGAGAGGCATTTTTGTGCTTGTGATGCTCTTTGGCTATATTTTATATTTTACATTGTTGTTTGGACAGTGTATCTATGATTAAAAAGTTTAATTTTTTTCCCAGTTATTTGCTATTTCCATATGCATGTGACTTAATTATTTTATTTATTATGTTTTGGTTATCTTTAAGTATTGTTTGTCATTGATATACAATCAGTCTTCATTGATGATTACTTATATTTTATTCAGTTAACGATCAAGAGAAAATTTGAAAAATCGACATAACAAAAAGAAAGACGTATTTCGCAGATTGCATGGTTGGTCACGTATGTAGTACAAAATACATTTCCCAAAGGGTTTACAACGTATAAACTGAAATACACAATGACTAAGTCATGCAGTTGCTATGACACTTGAAGGGCACAAACTAATTTGTTTGGTAATGAGATATTATATTCAATATTAAGGGTAATTTCTGGTCTATAGATTGAAGAAATTTCATGAATAAAGGCTCATATGCCGTAACAAATAAAACTGTTCCGCATACCGTTTGGAACTAAATCTAATATGTTCTTGTGATTTATCAATTATCATATCAAAGAAACAGTACAAATCAAGTTAATGGGCATCTGTTTCAGTGGAGAAAGGCCTCTTTCACAATGTAAAGTCTTAAATTATAAACTCAATTCTTACATCATGACATTCTTACATCATGGCGTTGAACGATACTTGCGTTTGTCCGATAATAGTGTTTGACACGTTTATCTGAGATGGAAAAGGATTAGTTTCATTATTTTGCAGTTATATTTATTACCACAAACTTTATTTTATTACGATTATTTTTGTTTCTTTATATTTTATTTTTGTTATTCAATTTTTTTTTTGTGTTTATTGCTGTTATATTTATTTGTTTATTTGTATATTTCTATTATTATTTTGTTGGTATTTAATTGTTCTAGTGATGTAACCATTGCCAAGTAAAAAAATAAATTAACTTATTGGACATATGTGGAGAAAGCTCTTGTTTATAGTGTAACATTACTGTGTTATTATATTAAATTATAAACACAACTCTTACATTATGACATCTGGCATGGCATGATTTATTTTCTACTGCACCACTTTCCACGACATTGTTGTTTGGACAGTGTATCTATGATTAAAAAGTTTAATAATTTTTTTCAGTTATTTGCTATTTCCATATGCATGTGACTTAATGTTATTTATTTATTATGTTTTGGTTATCTTTAAGTATTGTTTGTCATTGATATTACAATCAGTCTTCATTGATGTTTACTTACTTGTTTTGGCTTGACTGACAGACGGACTGTATCTCCATGCCTTTCACTTTCTACGTCAGAGCCAAGTTGGTAGCAATAGGCAACACAGTATGGACCATCATCTGTCATATGTTTGCTTGTTTCCTTGTATTGTCTTGTCAGTTCAAATGTTACCGAATTATGGGAAAACGTCCATATATTCTTTCTGAAGACGATTTGTTTCTGAAAAAATAGCAAATACAAATTTGATTACAAGAAAATATATATATTATTGTAGCATTGATATGCATTTTTAAATTTGTTGTACATATTTTCCTCTAAAATGTTGTTGTTAGTAGCTGCCTTAAGTATTTGACCTGTTCTTTGTTTTAGTAAATTATTATGAGTGATGTCTGAAATAATAGAAAGCGGAAGTAGTGACTGAGTGATAACATAATCAGCTAAACCATTTATAATTGTTATAGGACATTATAGGACAATAAGGAAACTTTGAAAAATAAACTTATCGGAAAATAAAGAGATTTGTATAACCAGCTATCATCATTACATGGGAACGTAACGTCACACTTTTCAACTCGGTGATATAATTTTGTTTCTCATCATCTTGAAATTTAAATTGTGGGAATGATTGTACCAACTTTGCACACTAATTTAAAATACCAAGGTTGGGGTTGGGGTGAGGGTTAGGGTTAGAAATGTATCCTTTACATTACTTATTTAAACGGACCAGATTGTTTACGAGCACATTTAAAGAAGTTCATAAAACACTTTTTCACCTATGACCAATAACAAATACTCAACCCATGCAAATACTCATCCCATGCAAATACAAAACTGTGTAACTTTTGTGATGGGTACATTTGTTTACCTGTGATGTGTTTGGCTGCATTCCCCAGCCTTCCTTGATATTCGAAATCTCAACGGACATGTCTCCTTTACCTCTGAATATGACCAAGTCTCTGAAAGCATCCAAAGTCTCTGACTGAAATCGCTTCTCCATATCCAATACCTTCTGCACGGCAGAAGAAAACAAATACAGTTAACATACTTGGGTTTTATTTCGTTTTTTACTTACCCCCAATTGGTTCTCATCAACACTGCTATAAAAAAGCCTTGTTCCACGGTAATTTGTTGCAATGTATGTTTATTTTTTATTTTTTATTTTATACATATACAATAATACATGGCACAAGGATTTTTTAAACTTCATTTTCATTTATGCATATTCGCCCTGAACAAGGCTACAATAGAAGAAAAATAATTTGAAAAAGTCAAGTAATTGCAAAAAGATACTTGCTAATATTTACATGATTGCTAAGATTTACATAGCAGAAGTGTTTAATGTCTGGGCATGGACTGATTCAAACATGGACTGGGTCAGAGTAACATATATAATTCAAATGAAAGTTGCGAAAAGGCTTATTGTTTGACAGTAAGCATCATATCAAGTTCAGTTTAAAACATTGCTCAAAAATAATAAGAATGCAGCCATTCATAAAATGGATTGTTTACATTTGCATTAGAAGCCATATGTTTTCATGATTATACTAAAATGTAATGTATCACAAACCTCCTTAGAAACCGCGTCATTTTTCCAAATGTAAATCCGTAACGTATGCCATCCTTGGGTTGATTTGAAGATATCTCCAAAAGCACCAACTTGAACTCTTTTACCGCTGTTGCGTAAGTGTCGGCCGATTAATGAAAACCAAGTGAAGTGATTAACCAGGAAGACTGCCTTATCTCCCTTTGAAGACACTAATTTGCCACCAGTGCTGTTATCAAGGACTTTCCAGGTTTGTGAATCATCATCACCAGTGCACATCCGAGCACTAAGTTCCCATTCAGATGTATCATTGGCATGATGAGGAAAGGACAACACCACACTGTCCAAAAATGAGAGACCTGGGGGACCACACTGGATCACTGGTGACAATATATCCTCTTCACTATCGCCCAAATCAACAGTTGGGACATCAGGGTCGACATATATGTATACCTGCTTTAGCTGACCCTCAGGTATTGTGCCACGTGGAATGTATAGGTGGACATTATATTTATCAAGTGACAAATATCCACCTTTGTTGGTGAAAAAGCCAATGGCGATGTACGTTAGCTGTAAGAATATTTCAGCCTTCTCGCTTTCACTGAAGTTTGCAGTCTGTTTATTGTACTCTTTCAGTATCTCCTGTAGGTGAGAAGGTTTGTCTGCAATAGTAAAATAACGTTGTCTGAATTAAAATGTCTTTTTGAAACGTGATATATCGTGAATGGAAAGAAGGGCAATGTTTCAGAACGTGTTCTTAACTAACTATCTCACATTAATATGGTTATTTTCAAGATTGAAACCGTTGTTATTTTATATTTATTTATTATTTTTAGCAGAGAAACAATTACTCAAGCGGAATTTGAGCCACCTGATGTTAATTGCCATCCTTGCTGTGAATACATGTAGCTTTATAAGCACGCCGGAACGGTTTGGTTGCATAATTTTGCTGCGCTTTATAGCTATCCGAAACCAAGCACACGTGGACAAAGTATACGGATACATAATGTATACTGTGTACATGTACATCTACATGTACACAGCTAGTACAACATATACATACAGTAACCATTCGTCGTCGAGCCTTGATGCTTCTGCACATGCCAACATTTAAGGCGGAGCTAATACACCAAATTCAAAAACAAAAGACATGTTCTCATTGGTTATTTGTTGGCCCAGCAACTGCTCGCCGTGCACGATCACGATGTACATTGTACTCTACATAATACAACTATAGCCAAGGTTGGATTTTGACATCCGTTTCACTGTTCATGTATACATAGACATTTAAAATAAACGGCCCACAAATCAACAATTCTTGCATATGATTTTCTATTGGAATTACAATGGGAAAATAAAGAAACACATAAGTTTTCGATTACAGAAGGATCTAGACTGTTGGTTCAGTTCGAACATACGTGGTTGCAAGACAAAACCGTATCCACTCCGTATCAACCGTATTGATCTCGCTACATGTACAGTGTACCTGTGCGGGCCGGAGACTGCGCACTGGCCACGTGTGCTGAATTTCTTCTGCCAGAAATCGGTATGGAGTAGGTGTACCGTAGTAAGTGCGCACTACGACAACAGCCTTAATGAAGGCCAGCGGCGTAGCCACGGGGGGGGCCTGGGGGCACGTGCCCCCCCAACTTTCCAGTGCCCCCCCCCCTACGAAAAATCCTCATAGTGCCCCAAAAAACAGAAAAGAAAAAGAAAAGGGAAAAAACCCATACCCCTGGGGCCCCCACTGAAAAGCAATGCCCCCCCCCCCCCTGCCCCCACAGAAAAATCCTGGCTACGCCGCTGATGAAGGCTAAGCTGTGAGTAAACTTTTACAAACCTTTCAAGGTCTGTTCATCATGAGAAGTTCCCAATGGTTCAATTTTCGAAGGAGACAACAAGAGATCACTGGTACCCTGTGTCAACGAAGTAATTGGTATATCGCCTTGAGACTTCTCTGCAGCAGCTGCTATGTCACCACAAGACGCATCTTCTTTCTTTGCGGTAAAATCATACCATTATAATATGCAATAAAATGAGCGACTGAAATTTCTGAAACTAACTGTCGCTGTAAGAAGCGTTAGTTATCCAAGGTAAAAAATAATAGGATACATACTGGGAACAGTTATGCTTTCAGTAGCATTTCCGTTATCTGGTCTCAGCGCGCGTCACATCATACTCGCGTAGACATTTTAAATTTTCTTTAGTTTTTTGCTATGAAACAATGTCCAATTGCAGCCCAAATTGCTGGATCGATTGAAGATAGCCGGAAAAAACCGCGTCACTGCACTTATTTTGAAGTCGATCGATGACCAGAAACCACAGACGTGTTTGGGGGGCCTTAACTGTAATTGTATCATCATTGGCTATTACATTATTCCCATTGTTTGTTAAATTTAAATTCACGTGGTTTTGCGTCCCTGTCTGTGTGCCCGAGCCGTCCATTGTATATCAGTCTGAGCAGGGTGGATCAAGGGTCCCCTCTTTAACCATGTTATTGAAACGTATACAAAATATACATAATCATCCAGTTCGTAAGTCTTACCGATGTTGGTGTGTCAATATCTGCTTTATGTGATTCAACACATATCTTCTCTTTGTCTTCATCAGAACCTTAAAGATAAAGATAAACCAAAGTAATGTTTATAAATATCATGTTTAGAGAAAATATTTACATTGATTTAAGCACAACATTTAAGCAAACAAAGATCCACAAAATCGTTCATTTTACCGAATTTTGTCCGGTAAGTGGTAAGGGAATTCATACATATTTCACCAATTATCTATTTCTATACTGGTTCCAAATATATCACAATAATGTCACACAAATCTATTATGTATTGTCTGGTCACTACTGGATTATGTGTACGCCATTTCAGAACCCCTCAACATGAGAGCGGGTTCACTTTTTCATTAAATGTTTTCATGGACATGAAAACAGCGCACCAAATTAAACATTATTATTGTTGATTTTTAAAATTATGTTTTCATTTTATCGAATATCCAAGTTGTCAGCCAATATACGTATCGAATTGCATCTGCAGCACATTTATCGATGTATCGTCTTTGTTTTTCTTCTATTTTACCTATAATTTTACTAGAGGAAAATATTTCCTCAAAATATTTGTGCTAAGCATGGTTTACAGTAAATATTTTTGGAAATGGCATTGTTTTATTTCAATATAAAAACTGGATTTTTCATCCACAAGATACAATAAAAGCAAATTTAATAACATTAGTGTAAATATTAATGTCAGAAGTGTATATATTGAACAAAACAGATTATTGGGACAAAATATAAGATATTAAAGTAGTTGCGGCCGTATTGGATTTCCAGAATGCATTACTCAATGTTGTCCAGTTCAGAGTTTGAAAGTTGACAACAAACGCCAATACGTTGATTTTGTTTTCATTTATTTATTTATTTATTTATTTATCTGCCAAGATACTAAATGTATTTCTTTATTATTCTTTTAACTTTTGAATATATTTGTATATATGCTGTTACTTCAAGGAATTTTGAAATAAAGTCTTCCTTGGAAAAGTAAACAAAAAGTATTGATTGCTTGATTGCTTGATTGATTGATTGATTAATTGATTGATTGATTGATGGATTGATTGATTTTATATAGGGGAGTCCCAAAATGCTTATGAAAATCGATGACGATTGAATGACGGCTAGAATATTATATAACAGCGGGTTTGTTGACAGCCAGTTGTCATCGGGTAAGGTCGGTGGTCTAGAGGTTAAGACATGTACAATAGCAAGCAGGAGGTCGTTGGTTCGAATCCCTCCCTAGTCGCCTGTAAAAAAAATTCACAGACAATCGGAAAGCACTGAGTTAAATCAACTGTTCATCACCCGACGCAAGAATGTCATCAATATAATATATTATATGTATTGAACTAACTTAATTACTGATGAAGTCTTATTGATATAGAGAGTTGTATTACTTTTAAATGGCTCCACATCGATGACGTGTGGCTGCATGCTATCCAAGACGCACTCTGATGGCCAGCAAAATAACTTGGAGCAGCGTTACCATATGCAAGTTTGGCACATTGATATAGAACGTTATTTAAAACTTACATAGGACGCGTTAAAAATATATTCACAGCTATTAAGAATAAAAAGAAAAGAAAAGAAAAGAAAAGAAAAGAAAAGAAAAGAAAAGAAAAGAAAAGAAAAGAAAAGAAAAGAAAAGAAAAGAAAAGAAAAGAAAAGAAAAGAAAAGAAAAGAAAAGAAAAGAAAAGAAAAGAAAAGAAAAGAAAAGAAAAGAAAAGAAAAGAAAAGAAAAGAAAAGAAAAGGGCGAGGAGCGATATACATTGTATTATTAAACAAATGATATAAAGGTGAAAAGATAATAAGAATATTATACTTCACCAAGTAGAGAAACCTCCTCAGGGCAAAAACTTTGGATAATGAGAATGAATGGAAACGGCAAAATTAATCAGGAGTACTTACATGTGATTCATACATGGTCAAACAGTCATACGATGTGATTTAATGAAACGTAATCATGTGGGAAGCATTTAACATCTGGGGCCAATTTCCTAGAGCTGCTAAGCAAATATTTTTGCTAAGCAACATAAAACTGACTACCAGCCAAATTATACTAATAATATAGTTTATAGTTTTGTATTTGTAATTTTTATTGATACAAGCCAAATTGAATTGTCCAAATCACTTTGGTCGGCACGCATAAGTCCGTGAGTCAGGGTATTGCGAAACAAACTTTGATAAGCCATGTTTCTTTAACCAGGGTGCAATTTCAGCTGCTTAGCAGAAAAATTGCTTACAAGAAATATTTGCTTCGTAGATTTTCTTGGTTACCAGCCAAACTTGCACATTATATATCCGTTAATGTAGTACTTTATTTCTGTTTCCATTTGAAGATACACGATGACACAATGATACTGTCAGTTTTGAATTTGTGCGTCTCACGTCATCAGTTTTCAACATGAAACCGTAAAAGTCAAGCACAATTCAACAACTGTAATAGATTTATAAAATATAAGTGCAACTCATAGTTGTATTTTCTCTGTGAAAAACATTACTATCATTGCTTCGTCTGAAATATGGATGTTTCATATAAATGCGTCTCAAGTTATTGTGTCGTACAATAATTATAATTAATGGATTTAATGAGAAAGTGGTGTATACCCGTTTCTCATTAAAACCCATTTTTACTTTACAGTAAATCGACTTCTAAAACATGTCGCATACCTTATTTTTATATTTAATATATACCAAGAAAATTTAAGTTTTTTCTCCGCTAGCAACATATTTATTTGTTAGATGGTTGGTATGATATATTAAAATTTGGGAATAATTTAGAGTTCCTTTATTAAATTGCCTAACCAAATTCATAGGCTCCGACTTCCGTAGTTTGACTGATATAGGCCTACTTTACATGAACAACACAATGGAATTTAAAATTGTTGGTCAAGGATAGTATTCAGGTAAAGTTAGTCAAATTATAACATGTTGTGGCTGGAAACTCGGGCCTGATTACTTTCTCGGACTGAAGATCACTCAGAGCAATCTCAAGGCCAAGGCAAGTCCGTTTTGGAGGAAATCTACCGCCGATTGGTAATTGATTGTCAATCCCTAAGTTGGTCCACAGTTACCTCAATTCAATCCACACCTGACCAATATTTGTCAGCACAACAAATCAACTGTTTTATGACTCAATAAATCACAGAGAGTATAACCGGACTATTTGTTGGAGTATTCTTTTCTTGCTCCATTACTGCACAATAGTTCCCTAATATCCACTTTGCAGGCACTACAATTATCGCTTATTGTTCGCACTGCATTAAGTCATACACTGTCAAGTAAGTAATACGCGCTCTAGTAAGTATTATACAACCAAGTAAGTAATACACGACCAAGTAAGTATTACACGACCAAGTAAGTAATACACGACCAAGTAAGTATTACGCGACCAAGAAAGTAATACACGACCAAGTAAGTATTACACAACCAAGTAAGTATTACACAACCAAGTAAGTAATACACGACCAAGTAAGTAATACACGACCAAGTAAGTATTACGCGACCAAGAAAGTATTACACAATCCAGTAAGTATTGTGCGACACGGTAAGTCATGCACATCCAAGTAAGTGTTGTGCGACCCAGTAAGTAATGCACATCCAAGTAAGTCATACACAATTCAACATGCAGTGTGTGACCCATTCCGGGTAGAATGTCGTATCCGACTGCCACTTGTTCTCATTCAAGATAACTAATGAAGTAATCTTACCTACCCAGTAAGGTGGAGAACATATGGATGATGATAGACATATACTTTTTTATTCAAAATATTCTAGGATATTTATTTCATGAAAAACCAGGCATTTTTGGTAGATGATGACTTCATCAGTCATGTCAGTCTGATCTTGTCAGCTCCCCAATTTGTGACCAACACAGTCATTGTACATGCGCAGTGGCAAATGTAATAGGATCCTTCTATTTTTTGAAAGGGAGGATTTTTTAGAAGGGAAATAAAGTCCGAAAACCATGATAAAAGTGGATTTTAAAGATAGTTATCGCAAACAAAATTCCCCCAAAACCCTTAACAAGTGGCGGTCGGATACGACATTCTTTCCCCAATTCCTAGTAAGTCATACACACTACAGCATGTAATGTGTGACAAACAATTCGCTTGCATACGCCAAGCTAGCGCCTCAGTAAGTATTACTCGAATCAACGTGTGACAAGTCTTACACGTCTCTTATATTCTCGCGCACTCCATGTGGTGAACCATGGGCATATTGAGTTGAAACGTTAAGATCTTTTCCTCACATTTCGGAGGCGCTCCTCCAAGTAGCCTGTAGCACAATGTTGGCCCTTTGACGATGTGAACCAAGCTTCCTGTGGTTAGTTGCAAACACACACATAAACAAAAAATCAAAATTGTTCTTGCACATCTTCTTAACAGAGACTTCAAAGTGTTTGTTGTGCTGTTTACATTCTTCAATCATGATCTTCATTTTTAATTGGGTATAGTGTATTGGTTACATGTACCTCAAATGACTTGTTTTATTTGTGGCAAAAGACTGCTTTAACTGAATTTAATTAAATTGTCAATACTCTACAGCAAGAGAAACCATACATATTTAGTTTTTTAAGGGGAGGGTGCCTTAATAAAAAAAATACTTCACCATCATCATCACCATCATCCTTCACCATCATCATCCTTCATCCTTCAGGAGAGGGTACTGACAAATTATATCCTTTGCCATCGCCAGTTTGACGTCTGATGTTGGCCTGCAATAAGTGTAAATAATATTTCAAGGAAAAAAAACATTTAACATATAAGAACTTCCAAAACATTGCTGGTAAAAATACGTTTTCATCAAACGTTGTGGCTTTGCAAATTTCCACCTAGTTTGGTATTTAAAGCAGTCAGTTGTCAAAAAGGACATTTAAACCCAAATTCTCAATTAGGAAAATTTATCTTTGAAGCAACCATTTTAAGTTTTGATCAACAAAACTTGGAAGTGCACTGCTTTGAAGTGAAAATGTTTATCAATTTCATTCTAACTTGCTTTTAGACTGAAAAATTACAATATGTTGATTGTCAGGATTGTCAGAATATTTCTGTTTAACCATACCTGTCTCCAAATCTTTCAATAAGGTGGGAAACCAGGATGCGCACAGCCCGTATTCTGTTCTTGTGGGACAAAAGGCCTCTGTCCATTTCCTGGACGATTTCATTTCCTCCAAACTGTTTTTGGAGTATTTCAGTGATGTCCTACAGTGTGCATAAAACAGGAAACAGCACATGATGTATTATTACCAGATATCATCTTTGATTGTTGCCAATTACACAGTATACGGACCTCCTGCACACAACCTCATACCCAAGGTCTACTCTAGCCGCATTCTTATACTAGTAGACCCTGGTACATGTAGGGTTAGATAATTTCACTATGCAGTTTGGTTGCTGCCGACTGGTCTGGTACCTTGAACACTACAAACGGTAACACGCACATCGGGTGAGAATGCACAAGTGATAGTCTTGGAGCATGATGTATGGAGCAGGTTTCACGAGCGCTGATCCGCTTTGACACAATCCAATAATGCTGAGTGCTACAAACTATACTTACGTCAGAAAGGATAAATCTAGTTTTATACATCTGGTATTATTGAATGATATCAGAGCGGATTGGCATTCATGAAACCTGTTACATGAAAAATGTAAGAGGTTGTCATACGCCTAGTTAAGGTTAAACTGCAAAGCAACCACAAACAAATTATAATAACTACTTACATAACTGATTCTGATTTTCTTCTGGCACGATGGAACTCCTGAAGTGACCTCTTGGGGTTCCAGTAAATCTGTGCTTGGACAGGATTCAGTCATGCTTTCATCCGTTGAAGAGGTCAAACTTTGGGATGCGGGAGGGCTGACCTCCTATACACAAGTCAAAATTAGAAAAAGGGGCATGTGGGTTTAGAAACAAACACTTTTTTGTGTTCAAACTCAAAGATGAAGAAGAAAAACTTCAACAGGGCTTTTTCCAAACCACGGCTTAGGCTCCGGCTCCGTTTGATGTTAAAGCAAAATGCACACTGTTCCAAAACTGATGACGGAGCCCAAGCCTAGATTTGGAAAAGGCCCACAGTGTCAACAGGAAACTGGTGCTGATGATGATCCTTATCAAGCACGCTTCACAGTATGTGTAATGTCATCTGAATTTGAATATCATCTGAATTTTGGGCACAATGTTCAAAACACGGATATAAAGCACCGGTTCTCCTTTAGTGCCATACACCTCAGGGTAGAACATTTATATGGTGCTTCTAAAAACCTTCTGCATATTAAACAAACTGTGTAAAAAGATGTCCTATAGGCATGCATTGGTAAGTAAAAAATAGCAAGACAGGTAAAATATAACCATGTACATAGTTACAAATACATTCAATACTTGCATTTACTTCTCAGTGCAGAAAACTATGGAATCCTATACCGCAGGCTGATGAAAAACTGGTTCCCATGATGTTGATACGACTTTACAGCATGCAGAGGATTAAAGTCGATAAGGTTGACAACAGATGCTACTCCTATTGCTCTTGGGTGTTCAGGTTCAATCTCGTATGCATGAAAGTGCCTACAGTACCCATTCGTCCACCACTTTTCAAATACCAGGATAACCACATTCTCAGACATAACCACGTGGAGGACCTTTCCAAACACAGGATCTCCTTCATCCGTTTTGGACACAACTACCATAACATTTGGCCTATATTTTGTACCATGCACACTACACCAGTTGGCTACGTACACATCATCAAACAGTGCAATATCAAGATTGCGTGAAAGCAAATCGGCAGCTGGAAGGGATGTCAGAAGAACTGATGAGCCAGGTCCCACTTCTACATCTTGTCCATCCATATTATTTTTGGTGATGAGGTTGTAGCACAGGCCGAGTTGGTTTCTGAAGGCGAGTGTTTTTGCAATGTTCTGAAAATTGCACACTATGTGTGACAACCGTTTGGAAAAGTTGTGATTGGCCTCGAAGCGCATTACCCAAAACTGTATCAGAGGCCCCAAGGCCTGCATGGCTGTAGGATAGTGCACCATGAAATGATGTTTTGGCTTCAAGTGTCTTTCACCAAAGAGCTGCAGAAAATGGTTATGATGATCCTTGATTAGGTGCTTCAAGTAGACTGCCTCCCCCTTACTTGTGACTGGAGCAAATATAAAATCCATGCAGTCTAGAAGCATCAATATCAGTTCCCAGTATTCATTCCCCTCTGGTACAAGGTCCGCCAACATTACAGTTATGTGTCGCATCAGGCACCACATTTGACCGGCATGCTGACCAGAAGCCCCATCAGGATGAGACAGTGAATGCCGAGTAAGCACAGATGGCTTGTTCTTATCATCTGGTGCCCCGTAGTTAAAACTTGTGATACGCGCGTTCAATGTGTTGAGGCTGAAATGGCCTTGCTGTATCAATTCATGCAACACCAACTTCAACTCTAGAGGGCAAACTCCCTCTAAAAGATCATGCATAACATCGGGTGCACTATTGTTGGTCACATGAAAATGAGCAACCTGGTTCAGAGGGCATGCTGCTTTTATTCCTGTCTGTTGGAGGTTGTTAAGATTCAAGTCTTCTTCGTAGTTTTCTCTTGTACGAATCATCAACTTGTCCTCGACTGTTATTCGCTGAATGTCATTTCGATGCATTCGACACCATCGGCATGGATGGTTAGCTGTGAATCCTTCAGCAAAACCAAACAAGGCATGAATCCCCAGGTTATCTCCAACTACTTGGCCAATACCCACTTTGACATTCCCTTCAAATGTTGTAGTCACTATGTCCATCCCATCGTCTGCCAGTATGTTGAGGTCATTGATAAGTGGTTCGAAAACAGCAGCATAGCCGTACAGTTTTGCATCATTAGAATTGAACAACATCAGGAGGTGAATGTTGTCCAATGTCGACCTAAATTTGGGGTGAAGATTTGCCAAAGTGAAATACACTGCACCCAACTTGTGAGTGCCAGCCTTCGGACCCAAGGGATTTACTACTTCAAAATCGTCAATATACAGTATTAGACGGGTGACTTGCTGGGAGAAGAATGGGTGGTGTTGAATGAAAGATCCATCATGGAAATCTTCCATGAGGCCATCATCTCGGGGGGTATGTTCTGTGATATTGCGCCAAGAACTACCATTTTCAAGAATGGTTTTCAGGAGAGGCTTGATAGGCACATACTGAAATGACACGGTTCGCATGGCCTGAGTAACATTTCCAGTTGATCGGTTGAGCCTTGGATAATATCCTACAGCCAGAGGGACCTCTTGAGGCTTAACAAACAATGCATACCTCTGAAAGAACTTCTTCCGCTTGAAATCAGTTAACAGATTTTCAAACGGAGAGCTGCAGAAATTGAAGTTGCTCATAAGTGCCTGTACATCCTCACTATCAAGTGGAATACCCCTGGCTTCAGCAAAGCGTTCTGTTTTAGAGCGCAAGAAAGCAACAACATCCTCGACAACTTCTGCTGTGTGATTAACTACAGTGTTAACACACGTCTGAGTAACACTGCTGGATGAAAGTAATTTTGCTATCAAGACTGCACATCTGCTTTCAAGTTCCTCCTCATTTAAGTCATCCCACAGTTGTTCATGTATTTCTTGGTCTTCATCTTGACCCTCATCATGATCTCTGCCATTATCATCATCATCACCATAAGCAGCTTCATTTTCATGTACTGCAACAGGTGCATCATGATGCTCCCCAAACTCCTCAATGTTATGTATTTCGTGAAACCTTATTAAATGTCGTTTGAAAGTACGCACATGTGTACGAAATGTTCTGAGACAGCCATCTTGTCCACATGTTACAACAGCTGTGAACATCCGTCCATTGACAATACCATGAACATTGGTAAAATGCCATATTAAACTGTCACAATTACCAACCACTAGGTTTCCACACTTATAGCATATGTACCCCATTGTAAAGAGTAACTTGCACCAAATCCTTAAAGTCAAATAAAAAGTAAAGGTGCATGTACCTCTTTATCTTTCTTAAGAGTCTTCAGGCTGGAAAGAAACATCATGCGGGGCCTACATGTGGTATCAACTCTTTAAGCGACTCTGCACACAGATCTAGAAGCATGAATGAATCCTTGTCCACCAGATTTTCTGTAGAAATGATACAAAAATTATTACACCAAATTCAGGAGGTTTTATGACTCATTAATTACAGATTTTATACAAGAGAAACATTAAACTTTCTATACATTTAACATAAGGCCAAGTAAAAAAGTTGATCGTTTCCGCATGCATCCTTTTCTGAAGCCGCATCCTTTTATTTACACTACTTGGGTTTTTTTCCTCCAAAAAAAAAGACTAGATTTTTCATGTATTTTCGCTTCATCTTGGCACCATTCTTTCGATAATCAAATTCATTTCCCGATATTTTAGACTCAGGCTTCGAATACGTCAGTGGCTTTGAATCTGTGTACATTTGGCATGAGGCTTCACGTTGGCTGGCACATTGGAAGCGTGAGCCTGAGCCCAAGCTGTAGTTTCGTAAACGGCCTATGTAAACACAGGGTTCATACTTCATGCGAATGAGAAGCGAAATTTGACGTCACGGGCTGGATATTGGGACGAATGTTTCGCAAGAGTTGAGCACATTTCAACTTGTATTGGGCGAATCATTCGCTGCGAATTTCTTTTGTTGATAAACAAACTGCGCTGGTTGGTATGGGCGGCCAAAAGTTAGCCAAACATACAATCTTGTTGATAGGCATTGTGTCCAAAATCAACATTTGTACACACTTTCTATTAAAAGAAAATGCATCCATTATTGGTTGGTTTGTTTCCAACAGATTGAACACTATTTTTGAATATTTATGTTACAGTTTCACAAACTGTAAAGATCTGGTTTTGCTTTGCACTGATGGCTTCCCGTAGTTTTGCCATCCTTGGGTGGCAAAAACTGGGCTGTGACGTCGCAAAAGAAAGGTCCATAATATGCTGCTGCAGTGCCATTTGGGACAGTTTTCGGTGCACAAAATCCCCAATCGTCATGCAAACCATCCCAGGATGCAACGCAGCGTATAGACCATCACTGCATAATTCAGGTCTACACTTTAAAATTACAAAAAGCGGGTCTTTGGACGGCAAGCAACCTCATTTCCCAGTACCGCTACCAAGCAGCGTGTGTAAGCCATAGGTGTAAGCGTACTGCTCGACGCCATGGGGGACGAGGTTGTACCGTAAGTGGATTGAGAACGGAATGGTAATGGTAATGGTATGCCTGTACAGTGTATTTAAAAATAACATACCATTGGTACCATGCATCCATACCATCAAGCTATATTAGTTTAAAAGCATAGACCTACTTTATTTCATTTATAATTACAAGAAAAGAAAATGTATATCATTTTAAAAACAAATTTATTTTACCACATATTAATAAATAATGATTACAGCAAAATGGTTGTTAAATAAGGGGGAACTGTGCTTTTCATAAAATTTGACCCGGAATCCTAGGCTAATTTTGACATTATGTACAGTTTACAAATCTGCATGAAATGACCCACAGGTCTAATTTAACCCGGAACATGACGGTTTAACGATGCCTAATTGACTTATCCGGGTTAAATTTAACCAAGAAAAGGGTTAACGCTGACCTGTCATGAAATGACCCGGCCGTTCCGGGTCAAGATTAACCCGGAAACGTATTAACTATGGCTGACCCGGCATCTCCGGGTCAATTTAACCCGGTAAAGGGTTAACGAAGTCTGACCCGGCACCGGGTCAAACACAATGACCCTTTTCCGGGTCATGTTGACCCAGAAAGGGTTAAAAAAAATTGACCCGGTGTCCGGGTCAAAATTCTGACCCGGGACTTTTTAGAGTGTACAGTCCACAGGTCATCCGTCTGAGTTAAACCGGGTGTGGTCTACTTTATTCTCTCCACACACCATGTTAAAAGATAAACCCGAAGCGGTTTAAAGATAAACTCTCCAGCTCCAGTCTTTTTGGGGTTAACCCTGATTCGGTCCAACTTTAAAACTGTTCAGACACACAGAGTTCAACTCGATACGGTTCAACCGTGAGATAAACCTACTTTAGTACTGTATCTGAATGACCCCTTTAAGTCTAACTAATATTGGACAAAAATTGATACTCGAAAAATACCCTGTTTGTAGAAAAGCATATTCAAATGTAGATTTAGTTAATTTTTTTTATAAAACCCACTGTTTACAGAAAAAATGGTTCTGTGATCTTTGTGTCTGTTTAATGAAATTATTAAATCTAAATTTTACTCTAGTTTAAATCTATATCTATATCTGTTTAAAAATAAAACTAATGTCATGTGTTGCTATTAACAGGGTTTTTTTCTTTTCATTTAGAAACCACTTCAACCGCATCTGACCCAGTCACCAATGGTTCTGGAGCTCAACTCAAAGGTAATTGAATAGATTATTTTTCAACTTGAAAGCAGGATATTTGTAACTACAAAATCACAGTAAAATATGAACATTTCCTCGAATATGTTAAGTCAAAATATCTTACTCTGTGCAAATTATTTAATTTAAAATCCAGAATCCTTTCTGTTGACTAATTTGCTTGTACATTTGAATTTAAGAACAAAACAAATTCTTTCACTCACTTTGAAATCTGTTATTTTTTTATTTTTTTTAAATCTTAATCTTAATCCAGTTGCTTTTACATTGATTTTATTTTTGTCACCATACACACTGCCTATCCATTGAGAATGGTGTTACTGTTAAATGTTCCACCAGTTTTGACAGTATCAGCATTCCAATACTTTAACCATTTCCTCATTCTGTGCAGGACGGCGATATGTAAGGTGGACACCTCAGACGAGCTTGGTGACAGAGTTTTTTGAAGATTATATGACTGGAAAGGCCACAAAACAGCTTCCAGGTATTGTAAATAATTTTTCTGTCTTAGAAGGTATTTCCTTGTTACGCTGGTCAATTGATTCAGGTCTCCCGCCAGTGTACACTTGCGTCGATAATGAATGCCTCGGGTCACAACAACAAAACTTAAACAAGAGGTAGTGGTTGTATTTAAACAACCACAGAACTGTTCCCAAAATGTTTTTTAATTGTCTATAACTGATTGAGATCAAATTAGCATTAGCATTTGCAATTTTAGCATACCTTATTTTGTTCACTTGGTATATTGTAAAGAATCTTCTTGATAAATATTCAAGAATAAATTTAAAGATCTATCACATTACTTTGTCTAATTTATTTTAATTTTGAAGATGATATACATTTAAATTAGTCTAGCAGAAAAAAATCATAAGCCTTTTACTGGAAAAAAAATGGAGAAAATGAATCTAAAACACCACTTTCAACCTTGCTGCTTCAACCGAACGCAATACAGCCGTCAGAATGATGACATCATCGTACGGCTTCATCGATTAGACAAACAGCCATCAGAATGATGATGTCATCGTACGGCTTCATCGATTAGACAAAACAGCCGTCACAATGATGACGTCATCGTACAGCTTCATCGATTAGACAAAACAGCCGTCACAATGATGACGTCATCGTACAGCTTCATTGATTAGACAAAACAGCCGTCAGAATGATGACGTCATCGTACGGCTTCATCGATTAGACGACTATTGTATTATATTACACAACATTGTTACATCACTAATTATATTAAAGGGTAGGCTAAATAAAATTTTAACACTGCCACAGTCATCTGAACGATGAGTGCCGTACGATAACTTCATCATTCCGGCAGTTGTTTTGCATTCGGTTCGAGTAGCAAGGTTGAAAGTGGTATTTTAAATTCGTTTTCTCCAGTAAAAGGCTTATGTTTAAATTAGACAAAATAATGTGATAGATCTTTTTAAAAAATAAAATAATTTAAAATAGGATGAATACTATGAAGTGACGTCACGATGACGTCACCACATAGTATTCATCCTTGGGAATTATTTGACCAACCCACCAAGTTTTATGAAGATTACACATTGCAATATATGCGTATTAAAAATACATATTGGATGATGTCAACAATATCGTAAATGAGTGCAAATCTACATGGCATACCAAAGCCTTAATTTCAAAACTTATTTCTTATCAAATATCTTTGTAATTTTCACTCAACGTTCTGTTGAAACATAATTTGTCAGACAAAAATCCTGATCTGTGGTGCATATTTTTCAAAGTGTATTCAGAATGAACTGTTCACAAATTGTAAGACAGTTTTGCCTGCAGTGCTTTCTGTTAATTTTGACCTGTATTGTGTTTCTTTACTTCATTTTTTTCCTGTGCAGGTCGAAAAGACATCCTCACTTTTTTAAATCAGCACAGCGATTTTCCTCACGACTGGCAGACAGTTCACAGCAAAGTCATGAATGAAGCCAACAAAAGAAAGCGCCGTGCTCTTAAACGACAAAGAGAATGGCAGTAAACTGGTAATAAACAAGGGTGGCGGAACACTTTTGAAAGTCTGGGGGGGGGGGGACATTTGAAACATTGTCGGCATTGGTTATCTTAATATTGATATTGCAGAGGCACATGCATTGGATACCAGTACATGATGTAGCCATGACACGTGAAGGGAACCAGTGATGAAACGTGTTTTCAAAAATCGCTTCTAAAACATTACCTTGAGTGTAACACGCATGCCAAACTTTAACGGTGATTACATCATCCATTATGAGGCCCAAAATGAAACAGAAAGGAATCTTTTATTATTGTAAATGAATTGAGGAGTTTTAGTTTATCAGTAGTTACATAAAAAAGTAACAAGTGTGCATTTTGCAAGGTGTGTTGTTGAGATGTTTGCACATATCACAGGCACTGTGTAGTTCATTAATATTACATCGTGTATGATGTACGTCTGTGACTGATTTCACTAAAATTCTGTAAACAGCGAAGCACAAACGGCAGCAGAAACAATAAGAACGTTGGTTTATAATCTTTATTTGATGAGAAAAACCCTTCAAAATTTAGATATCTCTGATCTGTCGATGAGGTAGAAGAAAGTATTTTTTTATTTTTTTAAAACTCAAATGCACAGACAAAGGCTGCCTGAAAATGGGGAAGTTTCATATAAATTGCATACATGTCAAATGCCCCACACACTGTGCTGTTTTATTATTAATTGGTATTTTTTAATGTATTTTTGATGTAACATGGAAAGATACACTGATTGCAGCAAACTTCCAAACCTGTGAAAAAAAAACTTGAGCAATTATCAATGTTCTGTTTTTTCTTTAACATGAATTCTTTAACATTAACTGCATCTGATCAAGTCCTAATCAACGAAGTTCAAAATTTGTGGACAGTGTTTCTCCATTTTACTTTCGTTGAAGTGGTTTTCTGGTGTCAAGCATTAATTGAAATGTTGACTGCTTTATTTAAGGGATCCAGTGATAAAACTTTAATATTTTATAGCATTAATTATGCTCGGTTAACTGCAAGTAATGAATATGTTCCCATAGTGCTACCAGTTAGGTTGATTGTATCAGACATTCAGTTATCACTAAATGGAATGTTGTGTATTTTATTTCACATGTACATGTACATCGCTGGATCCGTATTGATATGGTAAACCTCTCCATTAGGTTTTAAATCAAAGAACAATGCAATATGCAAACCTACATGGATTATGTGGGTTAGACATAAACGAACCGGGTTAAGCCACATTTGTATAGGATCCACACAAAGAATAAGCAATGATGAATGGTAAATTAATGCATTTAATTTATGCCAAGGGGTAATATTTGACCTTTTGTTACCATATCGAGTATCATATTAACTGTCATGCCTTTTGCTGTGGTGCCCCAAAACACAATTTTTTTACCAAATTGCTAAATTGTTGTCTTTGCAAAAGTCAAACAGACTGGCAGGACAAGATGGTTTTTTTAATTTTTTTTATACGGAATGGTTCTCGGATTTCACTTCTCTTTGACAAAAATAAATCCTCAAGAAAAAAAATATTACTGTATGGTGTAGATATCCCGACCAGTGGAAGACCACCGAACCCCCTGCAGAGGTTAGTATTTAGAGATTTCTTGCCTGACTCTTGGTCGGAGCAACAGCTGTTTTATGTAGCCATTAAAATATTTTTATGTTGCTAATTGAATTTGTTATTTTTCATGTTATGGAATGCTTTTTAACGTTTGTATCTGTGGAAAGAAAGAGTTTTCTGTGGAACCGCAGATCAGGGTCTGATAAGGGTGGTGATGGTTGTTACTAAGGCGCATCCGAATGAACGGCTACGACTACGGCTGTTGGTAAGGGCATTGGGCCGGATAAATAAAAACTAGCAATTGCTTTTACTAGCCTTTTTCTTAAATCTTGATAAATAACAGTTAGCAATTGCTTGCAAGTAAATGCTGGGAATAGTTAGCAAAAGCAATTGCTAGTTTTTGTAAGCAAATGCTAGACTGATTAGCATTTTCTTATTAACCTATAAATAAGGTGACCTTTTACTAATGATTTGTACCATTTGCTTGTATTTTTTCAAGTTCCTCTATAAGGAGCTTGTACTTTTGATAACACAACAATATTGCACTACATGTTGTACTGCTGTCATCATGGCCTTATTTATGAATGTAAGAACTCATCCTAAGGTGTACCAGAATCGGATGAATCGTGACGAGACCAGTCCTTCCACTTACCATCAACTCTTTCGGTTTGATAAGGAAAATGTGGAGTGGCTTGCAGAGACTTTCCTGCCAGAAAATAATGAGACTCGTGGTGGATGTTTGTCACCAATTCAACGCATG
>CM055823.1:15088450-15191936 GCA_029582265.1 Zoroaster sp. YZ-2022
TTCTTTTAAAATGTATAAATAACCTTCTTTGACTTTGACTAGCACCTGTTGCTTGGGTGGGTTAGCAATTGCTTATGGGTATAACAATGATGGGAGGTCAGTTCCGATTAGCCTAGTGGTTGTATATGAGGCATGTGTTGCAACATGGATGCTGCCGAAGAATTGGGAGTGGTACAAATAGTGAGCAATCTTTGAACGAACTGTTCGTTAGTATAATCAAAAGTACCCTGTTCTAATCGAGAAAAGTCAGTTGCCGGGGTAAAAAGACATGAGGCAAATGCATAAAAAACAAATGTCAATTGCTACCAACAGGTAAAGCCATGGATGAGAAGCAAATTTGAAAAAGATTGCAAACATGAAAAGTCAAGTGAAAGAAGAAAACAGATGGAATGCAAACAGGAAATAGGAAGATTGTTTTGGGTCCATGGGAACAAGATCTGTACAACATCTTCAAAGGGGATGAAAACCCGACTATTACGAAGATGCCATGCGCCATTTCTGCTGGTTTCAAACCAAGTACTTCGACTGCTGCTAGCCACTCCAAATTTTCAAAATTGAACCGAAATAATTTCCGGTATCTGGTAGGATTGACTTCATCACGATTTATTCTTTCATTGTACACCTTTTCATGTTCCCCACATGCATAAACTCGGCCATGATGGCAGGAGTAATGCAACATGCAAGTGTTAGCAAATGCGTAGCTCCTCATTTTAGGATCTTGTAAAATATTAGCAAGTGCTACAAGTCATTAGTAAAAGGTCTGGTTTATTTATATGCTTCCAAGCAAGTGCTAATCTCTCTAGTAATTGCTTAAAAATCATAGCAATTGCTTTTGCTAACTACTGGAAGCAATTACTTGCAAGTAATTGCTCACTTTTATTAATGAAGATTTAAGAAAATGACTAGTAAAAGCAATTGCTACTTTTTATTTATCCGGCCCACTGTGTTTGTAGTTAGTTGTCTAGAAAATAGGCTAAGTAACGTTAGGCCTAAAGTTAAAAATGGCATCGTGTTGTTACAAAACCAGGCTATAACAGTAGGCTACATATAATGAAAAGGATATTGTGGAGATGACACGGCAATAAGGGATTGATTAAAGTATACGGCTCCGAGGATTGTGCCATCATCTTCGCTAGCCTATGTGACGACGACGACGACGACCTGCACCAGCTATTTACTACTGCACTAGCAATCAATGGAGCAATGGAGGACGAAGTGCGCCACCCAGAGGCACAACAGCGCCGCGAGCGACGCGACGGGCGACGCGACGGGCGACGCGACGGGCGACGCGACGGGCGACGCGACGGCGACGCGACGGACGACGGCACGACGCGACGGACGACGGCACGGACGCGACAGGCGACGCGACGGCACGACGCAACGCGCGACGCGACGCGCGACGCGACGGTACGACGCACGGAAGACGGCACGACACGACGGCACGACGCGACGGACGACGGAACCCACAGCCACTATATAAATCAATTGAAAAACAGGCGACGCGACAGGCGACGGCACGACGCGACGCACGACGCTAAGGGCGACGGCACGACGCGACGGACGACGGCACGACGCGACGGACGACGGCACAGGCGACGCGACGGCACGACGCGACGCACATATGGCGTCTTTAGAACACCATACCAGAAGAGTAATTTTCATTGGTTAAGAATGGGGAGTATTGGGAAAGGATGGTAAATTTCATCCAATGAATTGAACGCCTAATATGGATTTGATCAGCCTCGTTCAATAATGCATATTTGGGGAAAAAAATTAAAAAAAAATTATTAAAATTATCATGTTTTAAATGTACCGTCGCGTCCTCATACATGCGGATTGGGTCAAATTGTAATGTTATATTTAATAATAAAGACTGGTATATTTTTTTGGTGTGTACCCGAGTAAAGTAAAACAAGAATAGCAGCTACATAAGTACGTACCGACGCCCCTGGGCCCCACGGTCTCATAGGCTTCACCGGCAAATTCCACACAATGTAATTAGCCTCAATTTTCGCAGGAAAAGCTATCATGTGACTGTTAAATTAACTTTGTATATTCATAAAAAAAAATTGCATATTTAACTTGAAACCAATCACAAGAAAGCAAAATGTAAACAACCCATATATAGATTTGACCCACCACGTTCCCCTATATACGTCCGCGATGTATGAATGACAGTTCAAACGCCTTATTAGCATACTATTTAACTTTCGACAAAGAGGGCGCACTTTTCTAAAGGAAAACAGCCGTGCGAAATCAGATTATGAGATTTGTGTAAATTTATTATCCAAATAGTTACCCATTCATCAGTATTTCAGTATAACAATGCGTATTATGTTTGCTATAAAACTAAACAATTATGGATTCTATTCACACAACATGCATTTATGAATGCAATTACCTGTCAAGCCTATCTAGGTAGTTCTAATACCATTGCAGATATGTTGTTCACCACCACAAAGGGCTGGCTGAGTTTCATAACCTGCTATATAGCGTCAGCCTTGGGAGCTTGAAATTGTAGAGGTACCATTGCTCCTTTTATATAATCTTTAAAAGCAGTTCCTTCTGTTGTTTACGCATTGACCTCTCAGAACTTATGGTAGATGTATGAGTATAGATGTATAAAAAAAATTAAAAGTTCTTAAAAACAAAAGTTACACGTTGTTGGAGTCATATGTACACGATTTCTTTTTACAATTGTATATATTTGCCAATTGTATATATTTGCCAATTTATATAAGTAACAGAGGTATCCAATGTTATTACTTACTTGAGTAGTTTGCGGACATGGCCCCATGAAAGTTGACAGTCCCTCATCCAGGGGCGCCGGAGCCGGGGGCCGGGGCTCTAACTTTTTTAATTATTTTTTTTTACTTAAAAAAAAAAAAGGGGGGAAATTAATGGAACAAAGGGGATGCAGTAGGTGAAAAAAAATAGAGGGAAAATGGGCCCACCCAAAATTTCATTTTAAAGAACCACCACCCCCGCCTACCAAAACAACTGATTACCCAAACACCTGGTTGGAAATTGTTGGTGCCCCCCACTTTAAATACCTTCCGGCGGGCCTGCCTCATCATAGGTAATGCCTTATTGGCTGGCATGGGTGAGGAGACAGCCTGCCTTTCACCGCCACCATTTGGGTCATTATTATAAGATGCTTGGGTGACTTGCTTGATGACAGCAGGCTAAAAAAAAAATACATGCATGTAGCATTATTATATGTGATGTGATCTGGGAAAACCCTTCACATGGTGAAATTTGTCATTTTATGTTATATACATCAAATTAACGAGGACACTGCTGTTTTCAAAACTGTTTTATTCATGATTCTAGGTTGTCTATAACTTGAGTTATGCTCTTGGGAAGTTATAGCCGCCGCTGTCCTTAAAACACAATGGCGGAAACGAAAAACAAACACGGATTTTTAATTATCTGTCATCATAAATTTTTTTTTTACATATAAAACGATGGAATTTTTATTTAATATTTTCAAGAATGATCATTTAGATTAACAAATAAAATGGTAACAAAAACTCAATTTTTCCAAAAAAAATTGGGGGACTATTTTGCCATTATCTTCAAAACAAGTTCGCAGACATCCAACGGGTTTGCCCAGATCGCATCACATATAGAATATAACTTCTGCCACATTGATGTGGTGGTCAGCCTCGTCGGAGGGTTAAAAGAAGACGGACATTATTTTATTACTGCAGTGCAGTTTATACTGTTATTTAGTTACAGGTTATCGTTTCGGTTTGCGGTAACACCATGTGTTTATCTCAACTAACGCGAAGTGAAAAGAACCTGATCGCACAATTCGTATCTCGACCTTAAGTGAGAAATATGGTTCAGCGAGAACCATGGGGACTTCACGAGAATAACCCGTGAAGTCGCCATGGTTCTCCCTGAACCATATTAACCCGTGAAGTCCCCATGGTTCTCCCTGAACCATATTTCTCACTTAGCGACAGTAGAGATAAACGAGTTGCCCAAAATTGGTTCTCCCTTGAACCTTTCTCACTTAACGAAGGTTGAGATACGAGTTGTGCGATAATGTTCTTTTCAGAACCTGCACCTCAACTTCGCGTTACTTGAGATAAACACATGGTGTTACCGCAAACCGAAACGATATCGATATTCCACCATGCAAAGCCTCAAAACTTATATAGTTACATGTTGATTAGAATTAGAGTAGGTAAAACTTGTAGCTTTGCATGGTGAGGAGGATAAGTAAGACTAATTGCGGTGACACCATGTGAAATGTCAATTGCGTAGTAATTAGTTCTGAAAAGAACTGGAGGTACAACTCGACATTTCGATCAGTATACTCTGATCGTTCTCACGAGAGTTGTACCTCCAGTTCTTTTCAGAACTAATTACTACGCAATAAATTGAGCATTTCTCATGGTGGCACCGCAATTAGTTTTACTTAGAATTAGAGTAGTTACTTTGTACATAAACAAATGTTAATAGTTTGAACAATATTTCTATGCATCAGTTTTAACTACTACATGTATATAAATTACAGTCATGCAACTTTTCAGCTGATCCTTGGTTCCTCTTTTCTTTAATAATAGTGCTATAGAAAACTGAAAAACGCCTGTGCAAAGTTTTGTGTGTCGGCAATTTCCTCTGTTTTGCAATTTCAAAGTTGCATGTCTGAAATTAAATAAAGTAAACAACAAATATTTTTCCTTATGTTGGCATTAACTTACCCTGTCTCCTGTTTTTAGAGACACAATCTTATGTCCCTGCTGAAGTTTAAGCCATGTCCAGCGATCGGTAGCTTGTTCTATGTCGAATAGAATTGGATCTCCAGGTTGATGCTTCAGCTTGAAAGACTGCATTTTAGAAGGTTGACAGCTTTAAGAATATCTTCACTCTCTTGATCAGCTCAGCTGGAGTAACTTCAACAATAGTTGTGGAATGCCTAGGTCTGTCTGGAGAAATTTTCTCAGGACATATATGTGACCGTCCACCACGAACGGGCTGTAAAGTCGCACATGTTGATTTAGCAGTACGGCTTGAAATGCATGAAAAATCAGTCGGTTGGCCATTTTGGTATTTTTTTAGAAATGAAAAGTTTGAACTATTCTCCTTTAGTTCTGAAAATTTCAGAATTAAATTCAATTTCAAAAATCATGAAAACCACGTTTTCTTTCGGGCAATGAGTTCATAAATCTTTACAAAATGTAAGTTTATATGTATATGAAAGTGTAAGTAACCAGTGTAATGACTTTGATACACCATAACTTCGCGTAGGAATATAGGAATGACTTGTGTTTGGTATCATTTAAACATGAGATACTCTTTCCAAAAATATATGAACCTCCAAATGTGAAATTTTCGACTTTACAGCCCCTTTGTGGTGGATGGTCACATATGGGCAGATAATTGATGCACTTTTCCAAGTGCTGAACACAAACTTTGCAGTTGCCTACCCTCTCATGTTTATACCAGTTATGTACAATACATTCCTGAGAATTATACGTTCTTGAACCTGATTGTCCATGCCTTAATATTCTGGCGCAAGTAAAACAAATGCTTGATGGATGGATGTCAGAACTATCTTCCCATGTACTTACACCAAATGTAGAAATTAATTCCTTCCTGAGGTACAGGTCTGAACAGTTCAAAGAAATCCGCTGCTCGTCTTGGCCGTATGCTCTAAACAATTGTTACCACAAATTCTACATAACTTGTCAGAGCATTTTTATGAAAAATAAATTTCATCTCCAGATATTTAAATTGAAATGTGACTCATAAAATTACATAAAATACCGACATCACATCCCATATGTGTTAGCGACGCGGTGTTATGTCTGATCACTGATGCATAAGATGCTGAAACAATATACTGTACATATTTTATGTACACACTTTGTTTTGAAAATCCCACACGCGCGGTCTATTACATGTATATTGTAACGGTCGGGTCCAACCCTGCCGCTCTTATCACTACTAAAACGAGCGTGTCTCAACAACCCACTTAAACAGAACGCGGAAGTCTGATGTGTGATGTACGAGTCTACAATCTGGGCTTGAGGTTGTAAGTGAAGATGGTGTATGATGATGGAGAGGAGGATGATGAGTATGATGATGATGAGTTTTACAGAGTCAAGAATGAGGACTGACAAGATGATGACGAGACGTACGACTAAACCCGATAATAAAAGGTTACACTGAAACAAAAGGGTTTACTTTCAATTCAACCGGTATATGCTTCTTTATTAACTCTCTTCAATGTCTTCCATTCATTAGTTCTCTTAAATTTCTTCCATGTAATTAATGGGGATTCTATCTAAACTTGATCAGTAATTCACAGTGACGGATTATGCATGACCGATCAATCAAGGACTTGTAGCATGTCTATAGTTGACGATGAATAGTAATAACATGAACGCACTGTGCTCGTACATACATAAGCAGCGGCCGCATACACACAGTAACGCCCGGTGCCTTTGCTATTTCACCGGGTCAGTGCAAGTCACGAACTGGGGAATGAGTTGCTGCGCTGCGCGCCTTTTATAGATTTCTGCAGCTCGCAATTTACAATGTGCGCATGGGCTTGCGACCAAAAGTGATTGGTCAAACTAGTAAACATTGCGCGTGCGACCACAAGTAATTGGTTAAGCTAGTAAACAAGATGTGCGTGTGACCAAAAGTGATTGGCGCTTCACAGTTTGATCATGCATATTCAAGTCACTGTCTAAAATTAACTCATTGATAAAGTTTACGTGAAGTTTCTCTCTTGCAAGGTCAAAGTGCATGTCTTCATGTACAAAATGTAATACATTCTCACAGATACGAAATTGCTGTACAATGGCAAAATTTAACATTGCATAAATCATTAACGTTGACTTGCATTCTCTGATTAACATTAAATCTGAAAGTGTTCTTTAGAAATCATATAGCTCCTCAATCCTGTTTGTTAACCTTTATCTAAATAAACAAGGAATATGTTAAATGCTCGCTGACAACACAGGTTAAGTGTAATTCTAGAGTAATTCTTAAAAGATTATTACATCAAATAAGGCCATTCCAAAGACTTCACATGTTTAAGTACTGGTGTAAGGCTACTGAGGCTCTAATAAAGTTAGATTAAGAAATCAACACATTATAGCTTAAGTTTAACTCTTGTTCTGTAAGATTTGCTTCTGGAGAAATATGATTTTCGCCACACTTAAGAATGAAATGCGTCCTCGCATCTTACGTAAACATTAAAATTAATTCAATCAATTAGACAATCCGTTATTTACAACGCCAAAATGCATTTTGATCCATCAATGATGTGCTTTCATTTCAATTGCGTCACAGAACACAGCAATAACTCTTAATAATTAAATCAATTTACCTGAACATTTTCTTCAACAGCTTCCAAAAACATGTTTTATTTATCTCATACTTTAACAGTAACCCTAACGTTAGAAATTATCTCAATCTGACAAAACAATTTATGTAATTTAGGCCTATATGGAGTGTCATGGCCGAGCGGTCTAGCGCACCGAACTCAAGTTCTGGTGTTGCCAGCAGCAGGGTGTGGGTTCGAGTCCCGGTCGTGACACTTGTGTCCTTGAGCAAGGTACTTAACCATAATTGCTTCGTCCTTCGGATGGGACGTAAAGCCGTAGGTCCCGTGTGTTGTGTAATGCACGTAAAAGAATGCGCCTTGAGCACCACTTAGTTGGTGGATACGTGCGCTCTATAAGTCCACACATTATTATTATTATTATTATTATTATTATACAGAACTTTTTAACATTGCCTTGGGCCTATTTGTTATTTTTCATTTCCAGCAACTAAATTATAATATGTGACCCGCTCTACGAAAATGAGTCTCTTGTCGCAGAATCTACTTTCACGTAAAGTGTCGATGAATGTTGGGAGGGTGATTTTTTTTTTCAATTTTTTTTTTCCAGTAAGATATTAATTTGCTTCTTTTGTTTATATATTTTCATATTTGATGAATAGAAATAATGATTTGGATTCATAAAGATGAATAAATCAAGGTTTTTGTGGACTCTTTTCTTTCAATTTGTCTTTTGTTTTCGTTTCAATGTGCTACAAATTGCTGATTTTGCGCTCCTTGTATTTGGTCCAAGCTGCACTCCCCTACGTTCATATTGGTATCAGCTGAAAGCTTGGGCCTTCTTCTCTCCAAACATAGGCAAAACGTAGGTCAAAGGACGTTTGCTAACTAGTTATTTTCGGAGATATCCATGTAAACAAACCCCGCTTGTTACTAAGCTAAGCCTCGGCTTGAATCACGTGTTTGAAGTATGTACACGTAATTGGACAATACGCTGTATACGTCATAATACGCATGCGCACAAGGCATGTTGTGCACACGCCGTGTATAATAATACGTGTTTGTGTCCATGTACGGGAATTCGTTACCACTTTTTTGCGGGTTTGACGAGACCAAATTATACTTTTATTAATATAGTGGTGGTTTTATGAAGTGCAATAAATAAGGGGGATCAAGATAGACAATGTCATTATTGACCTGTGAAATGCCAATCTTCAGGGTCTAGAAAAGGAAGAATAGTTGAGAATTTCGTCCAAAAAGTTAACGTTAACGTTAGTCCTTCGTCTCGCAATGGATGCCAGGATGGTTCATTTTACCGTGCTGATGGCGGGCGGTAAAGCTGATGTTTCCGACAGTGCCGCTTTGACTCCAGGTGAAAGACGTTTTACAAGTGAGTTATAATTATACTAGGGTTACATCATTACATTCAGTTCAATCTTTATTTCACTTTATCACAAAATTAAGAAATAAATTTAACGAACTTTAGTGACCGTAGGGGATGGTCAGTATTCTTATTGCAAATTTTACCTGATTAACGTTAACGTTAAGTTTTATTAACTAAGTTGATCCAAATAATTATACTGTATTGTTGTTCCGCCCTTTGGCTTTAAGCCATTTAAACAAAAATACATTTACATTATAAAGACTTCTGGATCTGTCAGCATTGGTCAGTAAATGTCTTTTTAAATTAATTGAGACAGACAATTTGATGTTGTCATGTTTGTTCTTGAGTATTCAAAACCATATTGTTTCTGTTTTGTATTCCTTATTCTAGATTTTCATCAGATGAAGCGAGGCGTTGTGTATGCACGCAAGACTATGAATAACCATGAAGTCCATCGGTAGGCACCCGCCACCAGCGGAATTACAAGACGAACAGAATTTGAGTCAATTTATATGCAACCAACTTGTACTCTTGCTACTTGTTCTTACGCCAACTCGGACCCTCTCCAACTCGGAACTCTCCTCAACTCGCCTCTCTCCAACACGGATTCTCTCAACTCCGGACTCTAGCGAACTCGGTCTTATGGCAATCGGTTCATTGATTGATCAGAACAATTTTTACCATCAACTCTTTCTCATAACAATTGAATTACTGATATGTAATACTTGTGCTAAATGTCAATAAATAATTCATTTAAATTATCTTTATTTTACGACTGCCATCACGACTGTACTTTTGGGTACGAGTTGTCATGCATACCAGTTCCGTGAGTACGAGTTGTAGGCCCCCTGTGTACAATGTTCGATTTCAAGCATGCATGATTTTGGCAAAGGTACTATGACAAGGTTTAAGGATCAATAAAAATACGGATTATCTTTCTTGTTTTTTGGAAACAATTCGTTTTGAATAAAACATGAGCTTAATGTTTTTCCCAAAAATCTTGATATAGTCTCTGACGAAAAACAAAGTAGCCTACATTATTTGTCATCTATAAACTTCAATTCACCAATAACTTTATACAGAAAAATCTACATTTTGTACAACGTGTACTTAATGCATTAACTGTGCATTTAACATTAAATTCAACTTACATGTCATTATAAACTTAACGAATTAGGCCTACGTTAAACTCGCGTACGTTAAGGCTTAAAACTTATGGTACAGTTCATGGTGGTTATTATTAGACATCTTGGAATCTCAATGGTAGTCGCCGTTCGCTGGCTACGCCGTGAATTTCTTCTTCAGCTCCACCTCTTTCAGGGATTCCTCCTGATTCATCTCTTCTGCATCTAAAGTAATTACGTCAGTCGCTGGCGTAATTTGCGTCTGCTTTCCTCCGTAAATTGATCCACTTCAATCAGGTGGATCATTTTAGTCGATTATAATGAACCACTCTCGGCAGTGATCTGGGCCCAATTTCATGGAACGCGTTACCGTAAGCGAAGAATCGCCGCTTACTATAGCAGAAAATATTTGCTTACGGTAAACGTATTTCACGGCCAAAATAATGTTTTGCTACGTTAAGCAAGAAATGTCATGCCAAATGCGCATGCGTAAGCGAAAAGTGAAAAAGTAGATGTCGTCGTCTGCTATTCGTATCTATATCCGTGCGCTGCCGTGAGTGACAAAATGAGTGACAAAACAGACAAAATAAACAGAAAGGCGACACCCTTCAGCAGTGATATGGATGTTGCTCTTGCAACAGCGTATCTAGAAGAAAAGGGGATAATCGAGGCGCCTCTAAGTAATTGAGATTAGTACTAGTAGAAGTATGTTTCACTGCACTGCAGTAATTAAACTAAATAAATCATATAAAATGAATTAGGCCTACTCTCTAAAATCTACTACTTGTACTAGTATAATCAAGGGAATAATGGGACGTTTTTTCACCTCCATGCTTTTAGTTAATACGGAGAACCAACGCCGGCCCGGGGAGGGCTAAACAATTTTTTATCGATACTACAAGTACTGCACGAACTAGTCGATACTATACGACGGTGCGGGAGGCCTCGGCCGAGGCCGGGCCAGCCGGTATTGGCATCAAATTCCCGGTGGTACCTATTGAGGGCGCCCAAAGTTGACCTATGCACTTTCATGATTTCTAGGATTTTCGTCACCGCAATTTGAGAGCTCCATTGCCACGGGAAGTTTCTTTACTAAATAAAGCCAAGGATGTGTTCCCGCGATCGAATGGCTGTGGGCCATTCGATCGAGGGAACACCCAATATGCCCAAATTTGAAATTACTCTACATTGGTTTAGTTCAGTGGTCATGTTTCATTTTTTTTTCTTTATCGTGTGCTATTCCAAGTGTTGCAGGAGGAAATATCAAAACTGTCCACCAGTGCAGAGATCGACAGAGGAACATGGTCAGTGCAAGTAAGTACATGTACTAGCCCGCCTAGCTAGGCCTGCTCACATTAAATCAGTTATTGTAATTATTAATAATTTATATATTTCGATTTTCATTAAAAAGATAACACTTTTCACTGTATGTCGTCTCCAAGTCCAAATAATTGAAAGGATCGTATAGGTAGGCAGGTTCATGAAAATTTCAAGTTGTTCTAATATCACCCATGTTTATTTTATCTGAGTGAAAGTGCTTTTAAAAAAATGCTTTAAAATTAGATGTGGGTCACACATTTTGGTCTTAAAATGCATATCTTGGAGACTGCCCTCTCGGCCTATAGCTTAATGTGATACTACCTAGGCGCACCCTTATCATCCATTAAAAAATAGTGGCTATTTGTTACTGCAGACTATTTAATGCGTGTCCAATGGCTATTGACACCACAGTTATGTACGTGCAGTGATGACATCACACAAATTGTTCACTGCTTGTGTAAATGATTGTATACTATACAGTATAGCTTAGCCTTATCATGCTTACGTGTGGATTGGAGGATAGGGAGGGGGTATCGCTGCATCATTCATTATCTATGCATATTTTATTGTTTGTTTGTTTGCAGTCACCAAACGTAAGGGGCAGGTTGTGCAAACTGGTGGTGGCAGTGAACCATCCCCTCTTACACATGCTCAAGACATCATGTCTGGGGCTGTATCTAAAGATAAACTTGAGGGAATCAATGACCCCATTGATGTTTTCAAAGGTACGTTTAATTTTGTGGATTCATGTCTGCTTTGTGAAGGGATTATCAGTATGATTAATTTGTTGTAAATAAAATAAGCTTAGAATTGTTGTTGAGCAATGTTCCACAAAAGATAGGAACTGCCCTTTCATGAAACATACATGTACAGAAGTAAACAAAACAAATTAGTGTGTTTTGTTTTGTTTCATTCACTTTTTGGTGTTGTTTTTTTGGGGGGAGGGGGGTGCCTATCAGTCAGTAGAGATTTAAAAAAAAAAATATAAACCATATAAAACCGTATAACTTCATACTGTCAGATATGGAATTGCTCCCTAATCACTTCAATTTACAGTTTATGGTCTTGATTTTCGATGTAACCACATTAAATAAAACTAGACGGCAGTGTTTGTGATATTACAAACACATAGGTGTTCGAGTTTTGTCAGGGCAGTGATGATGACGTCAGAATGTTTTTTAAAGAAACTTTGCATCATTATTTTTTTAATATTAAACTTTGACTTCCGGTTTAGACAGGAAGTAAAGGTCAAATTGGGGTCATGTTTTTGTAAACATTTTTGACAATTAACAATCTGTACAATAGTGCAAAAACTGTGAATTTACCTCTTGTGGTTGCTGAGATATGATTTTTTTAAATATTAAACTTTGACTTCCGGTTTAGACAGGAGGTAAAGGTCAAATTGGGGTCACCTTTGTGTAAATATTTTTCGACAATTAACAGTCTATACAATGGTGCAAAAAATGTCAATTTACCTCTTGTAGTTGTTGAGATATGATTTTTTTAAATATTAAACTTTGACTTCCGGTTTGCGACAGGAAGTAAGGTCAAATTGGGGTTACCTTTTTGTAAATATTTTTTGACAATTAACGATCTGTGCAATGGTACAAAAATTGTGAATTTACCTCTTGTGGTTGTTGAGATGTTTTTTTTTTAAATATTAAACTTTGACTTCCGGTTTGGATAAGAAGTAAGGTCAAATTGGGGTCATCTTTTTGTTAATATTCTTGACAATTAGCGATCCGTACAATGGTACAAAAATTGTGAATTTACCTCTTGTGGTTGTTGAGATATGATTTTTTTAAATATTAAACTTTGACTTCCGGTTTGGACAGGAAGTAAGGTCAAATTGGGGTCACCTTTGTGTAAATATTTTTCGACAATTAACAATCTATACAATGGTACAAAAAATGTCAATTTACCTCTTGTGGTTGTTGAGATGATTTTTTTAAATATTAAACTTTGACTTCCGGTTTGGACAGGAAGTAAGGTCAAATTGGGGTCATCTTTTTGTAAATATTTTTTGACAATTAACGGTCTGTACAATGGTACAAAAATTGTGAATTTACCTCTTGTGGTTGTTGAGATATGATTTTTTTAAATATTAAACTTTGATTTATCGTAATTCGATATCTGATGACCTAATAATGACGTCACAAATTTTGTTTCATCTACGTGTTATGTTCTAAGTATATGCCAAGTTTCAAGTTCATGTGAAGTTTGCAAGTATGTGTTTTTTGTAGACAATCGTTTCTGCCGATAGAGGGCGACAATCCATATTAGCGTTCCGCCGGCCGGACTGCTTTCTATGCCCCGCCCACTCGATTGAGTATTGCGGACGTAGTGGAAATAACAGATTGGGTGCGTAAATTTTCACAAAAAGTGTCTTTCTTTTTTTACAAAAATGTCGTGTTTTCAGTAAAAATAAATATCAAACTCAAACATATCCTCGTCTCTAATGTCACATATTTCACACTCTTTACACTCATGATAAACTACATATTTTTCCCCGACTAAATCAGGAAATTTATTGATTTTTCAGATCCCTTGATATGTTTTTTTTTAATTATTAACTTTGATTTATCGTAATTCGATATCTGATGACCTAATCATGACGTCACAAATTATGTTTCATCTACGTGTTAAGTTCTAAGTATATGCCAAGTTTCAAGTTCATGTGAAGTTTGCAAGTATGTGTTTTTTTGTAGACAATCGATCCGGAAAAGAAGAAGAAAGAAAAAAAACGAACAAAAATAATCAAGCATCTCCTTATTGTGACATGCTTATAAACTGTCTTTGTTTTCACCTATACTGCAAATAATTTAAAAATAATTCATAAAATTTGAAAACAAATTATACATTGATTTTTACATTTTCAAGGTTGTACACATGATTTTTGTACATAAATTGTTAGACATTGAAATAATCAAAGAGTTGTATGGGTGCTTGTAAATTTTAACTGTCTGTTGGGTTTCATGACTTGACTTTTGTGGTTACACAGTCCCACACCCCCACAATCGATTGAAACCACTTTGTTGACCTGTTTAACCTACTTGTAACCAATCTAGAAATTAGTGTACATGGTCTTACACATGTAACATGACTTCAGTGTAAATGAACCCAACCATGATCCTTTGTTGACAACAAAACAGAATCAATCTGCATTTATAATAAATGTACGCTCTGTATGTACGATTTAGTGACAGTTCAGAATGGGTGACATTCAGAGGTTGTCATTGGAATCGGTAATTTTGGAATAAAATGTCTGCCCCTCCCCCCAAGTTCTTGGTGATGGCATACTGCCACTGGTGATGAACGAACACATTTGTTTTCTAAAATTCGTTGGTCTATCATTGCAGCACTATAGAATCCAAGAACTAGGGAAGGGGAGGGGCAAACAAGCAATAAAAGTATAAGGGGCCCAAATTACCAATTCCATTGACTGACGACTGGTGCTTCATTATGTCAAAAATCACACCCAGCATCAATTCTGCATATCTGAAGTTGCAAGAGGTTGAAAATAGGGGTAAGGGCTTAGATTTAAATAAATGTTTAACTGACATGGATTAGAAAGGTACACCCCTTCTCTTGGACTGAAATGCCAGTACTGCTATAGCAAAAAATAATAACAAATTACTAGTATACTAAACCTTCATTTTTTTTCTTTTTTATAGATTGGAATTTTAAATTGGAAAATGAAGACGCATTCATTTTAAAACTACATATTTCATATCTTTTTAGCTTGTTTGATTCGTGGGCAATGACAGAAATTTTCAATATAAACGACTTTTTCAGTCCTAAAATACGGGTCGTGTGCTTACGTGAATCTACACAGTGCGCGACTAGTCTGCATCATGTGTGTGCATAGTCGTATTATAGCGCGCGTGTACGTATGTACCGTACACACACATACATACAAATCGCGCCAATATTGAGCACAGTAACAATCACAGTACATATACATGTACAACACACACGTTGAGTACATGTATTTTACATACAATACATTCACTATAATGAACAGTTCTTCATTGTTCCACGAAATATCTAGAAAATCTTTCATTGGTCAAGTAGCAGGGCCTATTTACTTACACTTTGGGGTCCATGATTGATTTATAGGTTTTTAGATTGACCATTGTTGTAACTTCCCTTTACAGCAATTTCATGGTACAGTTTTACACATACAATAAATAAGTCATGGGAGTACTTTGGATTCATGCATCTTCTTACATTTATTTCAATTTTCTTTTCCTAGCTTTCAGTTGTTTTGTTTTGACTATCACAAAAAAAGGAATCACAGCCCTATAATAATTTCTCTGGCAATATTGTCACATGTTAATTTTGAAATGTTTGGTAGAGATGGGTACAATCTTTATATTCACATGTCATATCTGTCTTTGTTTACCTCAGTCTAGTCTGCAGTCTTTATGCGAACATAACTTTCAGGTACTGAACAGTGCATAAAAACCCTTTATTTTCAAATAATACATCATAAATTAACCTGGCTATGCAAGTTTAATCACATTAAGTGCTTATTTTTGATACCACAAAGTTGTTTCACCCAGCCCACAAAACAAGTTCATGGGTATAACTATATACTAAGCAGCACTGATATTAGGCCTAGGTGAGTACACAGAAAAATATTTTCAAGAATATTTTGAATCATAACAATGATGTACTGATGAACAGTGTTTAGCTCCCCAAAAGGACGATTAAGTTGAACGTCATAGTGCACTGATTTAGGACAGGTTTAGTTCAAATGTTTGCAGATGTACGCGACATCAGATTTATCATTCACATCCTCTTTTACAGAAATCCCGCGCAATAGTACGGATATTGTTCAGTTTTTCCTACACTCAAGATATTACAATTGTTCAACTCCTTGACTCCATGCTGTTTTGACACAGACATTGTACTCCTGATTTACTGAATTTACTGAAGTTTCTCTGGAATCAACATTGGCCCAAAGCTACATTTACATGTATGTATAAAGTAGAAATTGGTCTACTGGAGGTGCCATAAGGTGGCAAGCTGGTACATACTGAATTCAACATGGCAGGACGTGAAGTTCACGGAATGAAAGATCCTCTGCAAAAGTTGTTAAGCATCATGGTGCCATCACACCACCACAATACCAGGAATAAGGGCATGCATAAAGATCTGTCAAAAATAAGAAAAACATTGTTTTACACATATGTACATGTATGTATACATACACATGGGATGCACTACCTCGTGTATTATTTGTGGTTTTTCATTGTTACATCAAATCTCTAGAAAATCTTTCATCAGTCCAAATAGTTCAGGGCCTTATTTACTTACATTTTGGGGTCCATGTATCTAAAAATGCAATATAAAAATAAAGGGAATGTACAACATTGGTATATGGTAGTTAACACATCCTTGTAAAAATATAAACAAAAACTGTTACATGTTTTTTCCGTTTTTGACAACGATTCCTCTTTTCTCTAACATGAAAACCAAATCATTTCTCAGGATGATTGATTTATAGGTTTTAGATTTACCGTTGTTGTAACTTCCCTTTACAGCAATTTCATGGTACGGTTTTACACATACACAAAGAGTTTGCTACTTAAAACAATAAAAGTATCTGTAAAGTCTGTTCATTTCTAACCCATTGCCGGACTGTTTCCTAATATGACATAACTCTTACCTTTGCAGCTAATCCTACTGTTTGCAATGTTCCCATACAGTGATCAAACCATCGCCACCAAAATTGAGGGAGTTCCATCTAGGAAGATTAGCTGTGAAAAGAAAATTAAACTCAAAATAAGCATGTTTTATTTTGTTGTATTCAAAACCATTTCATGATTTCATGTGATCACAAATTCTGAAAAGTATCATAAATGATACTTGTTAAATTTCATGATTAAGCAAGACTAATTACGGTGACACCATGTGAAATTCTCTATTGAGTTGTAAATCCTGAGGACGATCAGAGCATACTGATCAAAATGTCAAGTTGTAACCTCTACTTCTTTTCAGAACTAATTACTACTCACTAGCGTATTCACACATGGTGTCACTGCAATTAGTCTTACTTATCTTCTTCACCATGCAAAGCTACAAGTTTTCCCTAAATGTCATGATTGTTGTAAATATTATGTGTCAACCAAAATTATTTAAAATGTACCTTTGCTAATAAACTCTGACTTGTCTGAGAATATTGCGACATACATAATTTACCAAGTACCTGCATGTATTAATACATGCATGACAATGGTAGACATGTCCAGCTGTACTAATGTTTTTAATGTTTTCAGCCCTTAAACATTGTTGTTCACTGTTCAGTTCAGACTATTTTATATTTATTTGTTTGTTTAAATTAATCAATTATTTAATTTCACAGAGCTAACATTAGATATTACAATGAGTAGGCTACATCCTATTGATAACACATCTAACGTTAGCATCATTTTTTTAAATTCAACTAATTGTCATGCCTAGGCTTCACTCTCCTAACGTTACAGACTATTTACCACCATTAAGCACTAGTCTAAGTATTTCAAAAGAGTCATGGAGGAAAACCCACGTAATAATTTTAAGCATATTTTCTTTACATAAAACCGGGTACCCGCTAAATTAGTCCCAACGTTTAAAGTACTAGTACCATTCACTGGCGCCCATACCGTACACATTACTGACTGCACTGTCATCAACCTATGCATGCTGTACGCATCAACCAACGCGTTACAACACATCTGACATGTCTGAAGCCGGTTAAAATGCTTTTTAAATCAAAGATTCTCGTAAATTTGTCATTGCCCAGACTTACCTCCAATTAAGTGTGCATAATAATGTCTGTTTTCAACGATGAAACATCCACTGGTGATAGGAAAAATTCAGAAAATAGTGAAAAACTCGCTTTTGTGGAAGGTTTTTCTCGCACCTCCATGATGCACCCAACTGTTGAAACATGTGGCAGTTAATCGATTCAACGACCTCGAAAAGAGCTATTAATAAAAGTGACCTTTTTCAGAATAAATAGATTGACATAAAAAAAAAAAAAACCTAAAAGGATTTTAGTCAATCACATAATACATTATGCGAAACGAATTAATCAGAAACACAATTTTTCAGGGGTCACGATAGCCGAGTCAATTGCATTTCCGAAGCGTAAATGCTCAATTCCATAAACATGCATACATAATGAGCACGACCAGAGCTGATTTAGATTCACCAACAGAGGTGAAACGTAAGTGAAACGTTTTAGATATTAGTTTGATCCATCGAAAATCGATATCTGATGACCTAATCATGACGTTACAACTCTAGTTTCATCTACGTGTTATGTTCTAAGTATATGCCAAGTTTGAAGTTCATGTGAAGTTTGCAAGTATGTATTTTTTGTAGACAATCTATCCGGAAAAGAAGGAGAAAAAAAAAAGAAAAAAAAAACCGAACAAAAACAATAGGTGTTTCGGGTACCGGGTACCCGAACACCTAACAATAGGTGTTCGCGCTGTAGCTCGAACACCTAACAATAGGTGTTCGCGCTGTAGCTCGAACACCTAATAATTATTTCTTTTTGCAGGTTCAGTTGGCCTTGACAGCTTCCTACATGTAGGAGACGTGGACACAAGGTTCATTGTTGGGGACTCTGGTAATTTTAAAACCATTCCTTATTCAAGAGCACATTTGGGTGCTCATCTCTATACTGTTGCAAACATGTCAGTCACACTACATGTGTGTAAGCATAGATAATCTTGCTAGAGGAACCAATCTCCGGAGCTAGCTGTCTCTCTATACTCATGCACGCAAACTTTCCCCGGGCTTTTCATTCTTGGTTATTGTGGCATTTTCAGTGTTACAACCAAACAAAGTGCAACAATTTTAACACTCCAAAACTTTGATATCTTTTAAAACACTAAACAGTCCAATTTTTTTTTTAAATGCTGTTGCGAGCCGCTTGACCAGTCTGTATAGAGGATTCAAGTTTGCTTGAAGATAAAACTTGATATTTCTGTAGTTATCACATGAACTGAGCCCAGACAACATGTCATACAAATGACGAAATGACTTCAACATTATGTTTTCCAGTATAATTGTACTTTTTGCCTGCGTTATTGTATTACAAATTATGTACAGTTTGTTAAGGAAAATTAAAAAAAACATCCCACATCTTTGTTTTTTCAAACAGTATTTGATTCTTGGGAGGAAGCGTGTATCGAGGTCCAGCAGAGACAAGAAAGCACCTGTCCATGTAAGTTATCCAAATTGTAATAATGACTGTAACATGCACGCGCATATCCAAAGTATTCAAAATATTAACCCAGTATTACCATGAAATCATATTTTTTAAGTAAGATGTCACCAGATGTCGCAAGTGGCTAACAAATTTACTGAATAGCATTTAAAATTAAGAGTAAAAGAGAAATGATTGGAAATTAATTCAAAACAATAATATGGAATTCACATACAGTTAAGAACCACAAGTTTAATGGAGTTCATGGTTTGCAAGTTGAGTGCGTGCCTTTTCTATTTCATCAGCTTAAAACATTGAATGCCTCCCAAAGTGATCCATGGAGTTTTATTTTTGTCGAGGAGTAGGCTAGCAATTACTTTACCATGAGTGAATAAACAGGTCTAGTCCTGTCTGAAAAATATTAATTTGGTAAATTGTAACTAAGCTTAATTTTGTAACATTTATAGAACATGTGATTTTCTCAAGTTTTGGTGTGACAACTGCTCTGGTGCATTTCTTTTCAGCCAACTGCGAGTCATCTCAGCCTGGGGCAAGTACTGGAGCAGGTAGGCTATAATAATCAAGTGCACAATATTCAGACCTCTGTTTTAGTTTACATGAATTGACTTACTTTTTCAGGTGCATGTAAAAACAATTGAATAAGATAAAGAGCCATACATGTGAAGTGTCTGTTGATTTGTAATACAAATATATTCATTCATAATAATAGTAATAATGAATATTTATATTGTACTCCCTAAGCATTGTTACTGAACAATAAAAATCCTTCAAAATCCTCCAACTGCTTTTGTTGTCTAGGGAGTTAGGGTTAAAGTACAAAATGTTCACAGCACTTTATGATTTTATCCCCTTCAGCCAGATGCTCTTCCCCACCAGTTGGAGATGAGGCTCCACACTTTCAAACCATAAACATTGATGGAAATGTGCCCTCAACATGCACACACCCTAAGCTACACCAAGGTAGTGCAGCAGGTAGGCTAGATCCAGCATACATATCACTCAGTTTCTTGCTTAGATTCAAGTTATCTGATAAGCCAAATGTTTGTCACGTGTCACTTGATAAAATTGCCCATGTTACAAAATATCGTCCCTAGGGAATCTCAAGACCATGCTGTATACAGCATAATCTTGAGATCCCCTTGTGACGATAGTTTTTACCATGCGCCCTCATGGCATTCAATACTATTCACTTGAAATCAAACATGACACTTTCAACATCCCCAACTGAAACACTACCCAAAATGAAAGTTTTCCTTTTTTTTTCCAAGACATGATAAGAAACGAAAGTGCTCCAAAAAGGAGGTATCATCTTTGGTGGAAGATGACTACATGACAAGAAAAATCATCATTCTTGAAGAAGAGCACGTTCTCCGTAAGAGAGTACTTGAAGCACAGGCAAGGTACTATGAGGTAAAAACTGAGGTGTTGTTAAAAACTCTTCACTAGATATTTATTCAGTGAAGAGTACTAATAACACTACAATTTTTTTCATTAACCCTATCAGACCTGCTATTTTTGGGCATTCTGATCATAGACCTTTTTCCTTATGTCATTGATAGGGGTGGTATAAATGTTACAATTAATTTCGGAAATCCCCCAACGCCCCCCCCCCCCCCCAAAAAAAAGAAAAAAAAGAAAAAAAAGAAAAGAGTTTTTAATTCCCTAGGTGTCGATCATTGAACATAGACATTGCTAGCTCGGCTCTTAGAGCCTTGCCAAGAGAAGCACATGTATTTCGCCCTTCATAGAAGAAGAGCAGATCACTCTCTGGCCTGTCCTCATCAACATCCTCATCAACTGGCATGAGATCGCCTAAAAAAACAAGAATTTATAACATCTAATTTATAACATCCTCAGATTGTGTCTTGTGCAATTCATGATATGAGATTCAATTATCTATTTTTCTCATGTTTCAATCTTGTCAAACGTCGCTGTGATAAAAGTTTGTTGAAGTTCAAATTAGTTGTCAGGATCAAGTCTTCAGCGGTAACTCATTGCCGTTTTTCAAGTCGGGTCTGGTGTCTGGTTTCCTTTCACATGCAAAGGCAAAGAGAGTGAATGAAAAAATTATATTCTGAAAAAGGGATAAAAAGAACACATTCCTCTTGCCTTTAAAACCATGATTTTTCATTCACACAAATATTATGTTAATAATAATAATAATGTGTGGACTTATATTGCGCACGTATCCACCAACTAAGTGGTGCTCAAGGCGCATTCTTTTACGTGCATTACACAACACACGGGACCTACGGCTTTACGTCCCATCCGAAGGACGAAGCAATTTTATGGTTAAGTACCTTGCTCACGACCGGTGCTCGAACCCACACCCTGCTGCTGGCAACACCAGAACTTGAGTTCGGTGCGCTTAGACCGCTCGGCCACGACACTCCACATGTTAGACCCATTTAAAAGCCTGAAATAAACAATAAATTTATTGTCTACTGATTAATTGCACTTGATGAACACCTGAAATAAAATAAGTGGTGAAAATGTTTGAAATCAGTTATAACTGATTTACCTTCATCAATGCCGAAGTTGTGCAAGAGACAACAAGCTAGGATTTCTCTTGCTGCCTTTGCCATGGTCCTGACTCTTGTGCCTGTTTTCATCAAGGCAAAGCGCCTCTTGACAATGCCAAATGTCTGTTCTATGAGACACCTGCAAAAGTTGATTGGAAACAAAAATCATAACTTTGAGGACTACATGTATTGAAAAAAAAAACAGAAGTAACCCTAACAACCCCAAATCCGTCAAAATCCACCCCTGGTTTTGTTTGATTCTGATGGATTTAGTACTGATGTAAATTTGGATTTGCTACAGTAGTGTAAACATAGCAAACTGACACCCAGGGCTGCCAGTGTCATATAAGCCATGTGTACTGAATCTCACAAAATCTCTCAGATGCTTGGCAGATTCTGATGGATTTAGTACAAATCCAAAATGTGCAGTGGCAGATTTTGACGGTTTGGGGGAATTCAGTACTGTAGCATTTGTTGTTTGGATTTTGTAAGATTCGATAAAGTTCTTAGCCAAAATGCCTAGTTAGGGTTAGTGTACCATGGTATGAATTTATTGAACGTAATCAGACAATATAATACCTTGTGACAGCATGGCTTGTGTTGTACTGTATTTCTGCCTCTGTGGCGGGGTCTTGGTAGGGTGTCATCATAAAAATCCTTTGGTAGTAGGCTGAATCTCCTAGCATTATACAGTGAGGCCATCTGTCTTTAATGGTAGCATAGAATGCACAATGTAAATAAATACCATTCTTTGTCATTGTCATTCTTTTTGGTTTCTTTAGCTTATTAATATGGTACTAGGTCAATGTAATTTCATACATTAATGCATGTTTTGTTTATAATAGTTGGCAATATACAATGTACAGTTGTATGTCATGGGCGTGAAACAATGTTGACATGGTTATCAGTTGAAATACATATATTTAGACAGATATTTACTAGCTTCAAAAGCTCTGCCCAAGGCACTCTCCCTCCACATTCTGCTGTCATGGGCTGATCCTGGGCATTTGACCATCACATCCAGGAAGCGTCGTCGGTGATCACAAACCATCTTTTACATGAAAAGAAATAATGATGATTGATTTAACACCGATGTTGTGAGTTAAACAAGTTTAAATGTGATGAATTAATTAAATTAAATTAGAACAAACCTTTACAGCAAATGACAGCACTGAAAAGGTGATTGATCTAGGATTTTTCTTGGGGGAGGGTGCACATTTTTGTGGTGCTTGTGGTGCTTTCTTTCTGCACTCTCAAAGTACGGGGTATGAAATATTTATTTTATAAGGGCAAAACGATTGAAAACACACGTGTACCTGGCAGTTAAGAGAAGGGTATCCCTTCCTGTTGATGTAGTCATGTCTCACCTCACTTGGTGGTTCAACACGCACATGAGTCCCATCTACCGCCTCAATAACATTGGGAAATCCTATCAAAATCAATATTAACATTTTTTAGTGTGTTTTAAGTAAATTAATATACACCACTAGTTTGTCCAAAATGTCCAAAGTTGCCATAAGATGAATGTTACAATCCAATGAAATGATCAAAGAAGCTGCATGTTTATTGGTAAATTAGCAGCATATTTCTGGGAACAAAATATTAGCAATGTTTTCACAATGTAATATAAAGTAGGTCGTCTTGCAAAAATTGTACAAAGTGGAAAATTATTTAATGAATATTATACACTGTACAGTATTTAACTTTTTCAAAATTTACCTTAAAGTATTTATTGACTGTTGTATGTGTGATTATATTTTTGAAGTGTTCAAAATTTAAATTATTTTTTAAAGTATATTAGTGTATGTAAAATATGTTTTTATTAATAGGTTGTCTATCTATACTTATAATTAAACAAGTTTCCAACATGGTTCAAACATGTTTATTGTATGTGATATAAATTGTACAATTATATTATTCAATACTTGTTTTCAAATAAATAATTTATGATCGTATATGTAAACCAAAAAGGTGTATATTTTATTAAAGGTTATCAGTGAAGTGTTGGAAGTAAAACGTTTTTTTCTGGTGGATTTGTTTGTTTTATGCCAAACACCCCAAAAGGAAGCACAGCAATCAAAAAGAGACGGGTTTCCCTGGGTAGAAATGCATTTATTTTGCTGTGTTTTTGTTTCGTTTTTGTTTCATTTTGTTTTCTTTGTTGTAGAGTTTGTTTGTTTGTCTCGTCTTTTTTTTTTTTTTTTTTTTTTTTTTTTTGGGGGGGGCGCAGGATCTAATATAATAGTTTACGGAAATCTATACAAAATGAAAAACGGTCCATAACCATGGGGACTTGAAATCCCCCACCCACTCCCACCCGCCCCCCAAAAAACACCCCCCCCCAAAAAAAAAAATAAAATAAAATAAAAAACTCATTCGTGTCAGTGAACAAAATCAGCTCTATGGGGTCACCCAATGTAGGCCACACTAAACTTACGAAGTAATAATAATAAATCGATATTTTATATTTGCATAACTGTATTACATTTTGTTATTTTTATTCTAGGCTAGGCACTATACACATGCTACTAGCTAGATACATGTGCAGCGCGCGTTGCATTAGCTAACGGTATATACGGTACGCGTAATTAAGTACGTACCGCAGTAAAATTGTTCAATATTTTTGCAGTGTTTGCACGAAATCTCTGACATGTCGATGAAGTTATATTAATTATTAACTTCGGATCCTCTACCCGTATACCAACAAGTCACCATTGACTTCCTTCATCATTTGAGCATCATCTAGTCTAGAACTATGGATTAATAACCACCGGGCCATCAAGCTAGGCCTAGGGGCCTTTAATTAAAGTACGTACTAACGTAGGCCTGAAGTTTATTGCAACGATGACGGCCTGCCGGCCACTGTACATTGCTGTATGAATGATAAAGAATACGGAGCATGGTGTGGGTGTTGTATTTATGTATTATTATTAGTATTAATGATCAAAGTACTCTAGTTATTTTTTAATTAGCTTACCAGCAATCCTGAAAAATCCCTGTTTCAGTGACCTCAAAGCTTGATGATCACAAGGGGCACGGTGTCCCCGACAACTATGGCAAATGCGCCAGTTGCCAAATACCGTATTGTCAGACATACTTGAAGAAGAGGAGGTAGTGCCTTGCTGTTCTCTGTTGGATGCTCAAGGAATTGGGACAGCATTCCGGTCAAAATTAGCACTGTCTGTGGCCGAAATCGATACCTTGACCAAAGTTGTTGTGGGGAAAAAATATCAAGGGGATTTTGCCTATCTCTGATCACTCTTGAAAGGGGGCCTTGACGATTTCGACGGCCGCGACGACGCCTTTGAATTCTCTGAACAATCGCCATTTTCCTCAGTTAGCCAAAAAAATCAGCTTTAAGCGAAGAAATTCTGCGCTAACTGCAAAAGCGCAGAATCCTTGCTTACAGAATCCATGAAAGAGAATCTGCGCTGACGGCGCCCGTAAGCACAGAATTTTGCGGTAACACGTTCCATGAAATTGGGCCCTGATCTCTTATACAGACTGTTGGCCCGTTGGTAACCTAATAAATTAGTGAAGCCACCGTGGAACCATTTTAGCACTCCACATGCATAAAGCACACAAGGAATATACATACAATGGGGAGGCTGATTATCCCTGTGTAGCATTGCACTATTTGGTTTATGAGAGCGGTAAAATGACATACTGCGGCTTCAATGTAAGCGCATGACCTTTATCCAGTCAGTATAATAGGATCAGTTTTTGCACTATGTGGTTTATGAGAGCAGAAAAATGGCATACTGCGACTTCAATGTAAGCGCATGACCTCTATCCAATCAGTATAATAGAGATCAGTTGTTGCACTATGTGGTTTATGAGAGCAGTAAAATGGCATACTGCGGCTTCAATGTAAGTGCATGACCTCTATCCAGTCAGTACAACAGAGATCAGTTTTTGCACTATGTGGTTTATGAGAGTGGTAAAATGGCATACTGTGGCTTCAATGTAAGCGCATGACCTCTATCCAGTCAGTACAATAGATATCAGTTTTTGCACTATGTCGTTTATGAGAGTGGTAACATGGCATACTGCGGCTTCAATATAAGCCCATGACCGTCTATTAAGTCAGTATAACAGACCAGTGGTTTGATACACTGTTTATCTAGACCTCTTTGCACAATGCAAAAATGATTTTACCTCCCTACATGGTATCAATATTTTACAACCACACTGAGTAACATTATTTTAACCATCCTTTTCTGAGATGGGTGCTGACAACATATGACAGTTCCATGAGCATTTTCCGGATGTGTTTAAAGGCGTGGGCAAGCTTAAAACTGAACAAGTGAAACTTCACATTGACCCCTCGGTCAAGCCAGTAGCACAACCGCTTAGACGCACTCCATTGAATTTACGCAGTAGAGTGGAGGATCTTGACATCATTGAGCGCGTGGATGGTCCAACCCCTTGGGTCAACCCGGTAGTCACGGTGCCAAAACCGAACGGTGACATACGACTCTGCCTCGATATGAGACGCGCTAATGAAGCGATAATACGCGGTCGTCATCCAATACCCACAGTAGATTAACTTTTGCAGACAATGAATGGCTCAAAGTTCTTTAGCAAACTGGACCTCAAATGGGGTTACCACCAGTTGGAACTTGATAAGGAATCGCGAGGGATCACAACCTTTGTTATCAGTACAAACAACAACAACGACGACGACGACGATGACGACAACAATAATAATAACGATTTTTAGCGCGCACATATCCACCCTGCTGGGCGCTCAAGGCGCGGAAACAAAGAAAAAACATGAATACAAACAATATACAATGATAGCATAGGGAAAAAATTATGTACTGAGATACATGTACCTACAATGCAATTACAAATATACATCATCTTTGAAGAATTGTGACATAAGATGAGTTTTAAGCATCGACTTAAATCTAGTTATACTACGACAAGATTTGAGTTTAGTTGGAAGATGATTCCAGAGGCTCGGAGCTGCGACAGAAAAAGACCTATCACCCCAGTTCCGTTTTGAAGTTGGTTCCTTTAGGAACCAAACGACTACTCTTTGGAGTCAGCTCTGCGAGTGAGCAGTATCAGTATATGATCGCGAAGGCACTAGCGGGACTCGAAGGTGTGGAAAATATCTCAGACGACATCATCGTCCACGCCCCTGACAAAGAGACACACGATAATAGAATGCTTGCGGTGTTGCACAGGTTGCAGGAGTTAGGCCTCACCTTGAACCCATGCAGAGAAATGCCAGTTCAACATGGGTCGGCTAGTGTTCATGGGGATCCTACTATCCGAGAAGAGCATTGGCCCTACACAAGAACGCGTTAGAGCTGTGGCAGAATTTCGAGAACCCGAGAGCGTCTCAGAGATTCGAAGCTTTCTTGGCCTAGTCGGGTTTAGTAGCAGATTTATACCTGACTTCACTACCGTATCCGACCCGCTTCGTAAACTAACCAGGAAGGGTGTTCCGTTTCAGTTCGGGCCTCACCAGAGAACAGCCTTCAACACGCTAAAGGAGAGCCTAGCTAATGCGACTACACTGGCATACTACGACAGAACTGCACCAACAAAGGTAATAGCTGATGCAAGTCCAGTGGGGCTTGGTGCCGTACTAGTCCAGGAACAACACGACGGTTTGGTTCCATTCTGCTATGCCAGTCGCAGTCTGACAGATTGCGAGAGGAGATATTCTCAGACAGAGGAGGCCCTATCACTCGTCTGGGCTTGCGAGAGATTTCACGCCTTCATCTATGGTCGCAGTTTTGAGCTACTGACGGATCACAAACCATTAGAGGCGATATATAGACCCCGTTCTAAACCGTGTGCGCGAATTGAGCGTTGGGTATTACGCTTGCAGCCATAATTATGATTACAAAGTTGTGTACATCCCAGGACGCGAAAACATAGCTGACGCCTTGTCTCGGCTCTCACAGGGCAGGAGTGAATTCAACCATGATCATGGCGCAGAGGAGTATGTTCGTTTTGTTGCCGTCTCTGCAACGCCATGTGCCTTGACGACAAAACAAGTCGAAATCGCATCCGCTGAGGATGAAGAGCTCGCAGTCGTGAGAGAAGCGATGCGCACTGGAAAGTTTGAAAACTGTAAAGCATATGCACCAATTGCAGGAGAGCTGTGTGCCATCGGACAACTAATCTTGCGTGGGACGTGCATCGTTCTACCTCGTAAACTGAGGCAACAAGCACTAGCTCTTGCACATGAAGGTCACCTGGGTGTTGTGGGCACTATAAAACAAACCCTTCGTACCAAAGTATAGTGGCCAGCAATGGAAAAGGGTGCAGAGAAATTCTGTAGATCATGCCATGGGTGCCAAAATGTAGCGCGACCTGACCCTCCTGAACCGTTGAGACCAACCATACTCCCCGACGGCCCTTGGCAGGACTTAGCAACCGATCTTCTCGGACCATTTCCGTCAGGACATTCCGTTCTGGTAGTTATCGATTACTACAGCCGATATTACGAGTATCAGATATTGAGTTCCACTACCGCAGATAAGATTACCGATCCCTTGAGGAAATCTTCAGCCGTCATGGACTTCCGGTGACACTCAAATCTGACAATAATCCCCAGTTCCGTTCTCAGGAGTTTCGTGATTTCTGTGAGAAGGGAATAGACCATGTAAAAGTAACGGCTAAGTGGGCTCAAGCAAATGGCGAAGTGGAACGCCAAAACGACTTGATCTTGAAACGAATCCGTATCGCGCAGGCCGAAGGTCAAGACTGGCGAAAGGAACTACGAAGGTATGTCACAAAATATCGCGCCACTGAGCACCCCGCCACAAGGAAAACTCCAGCTGAGTTGTTGTTCAATCGGAAAATGCGTGGAAAACTACTAGCGTTCCGTGCAGCTAATTACACTGACCTGGAAATCCGTGACCGAGATGCAGAGAGCAAAGGAAAAGCCAAGCTGTATGCAGACGCTCGTCGGAACGCTAAATACTCGGATGTGCAGGTTGGCGATCAAGTTCTTGTGAGGCAAGAGAAAACAAACAAGTTTTGTACCCCCTTCAACCCCGAACCGTTCACGAGTGTGAGCAAGACTGGTAATAGTGTCATAGTTGCATCTCCAAAAGGGGCTCAGTATTCACGAAACACAAGTCACGTGCGGAAATTTGTGCAAAACGCGAGTGACACAGGCATACCAATGTCCGACACTGTCATTCAACCACCCAAAGTAGATGACAGCGGTACTTTCCCAGACCAAGCTTCGGTTTCTCCAATTAAGAGTTTGGCAGTTAAAATCCTTGATCCAAACGTAGTGCGATTTAATTTCTTTGTGAATTAATAATAAATTAACACGAGTCATATCCGCAGGCTGCTCGCTATCTCGGCAAACGTTTATAGCTAACTTGTTTTTTTTCTCTACTTCTTTATGGATTAATAATAAATTAATACGAGCCATATCCACGGGTTGCTCGCTAAGCCGGTAAACTATGATTGATTTTTCGTAACTAAAAACGTTTATAGCCAATTTGTTTTGTTTCTCTACTTTTTTGACTCGATCGATTGGAGTTGGAGCATCGATCCCGTCAAAATTTAAACCATCTTCCAACGGATAGCTAGACGTTCTATCCGAATGATTACTCGCGGGAAAAAGAGCAGAACGCAGCGCCCACCTCAGACAATCATCATCCTTGTTTTTAACGTTCATGGATGCTTTTTTGTCTCTTATATATTTCGGTAGTAAGATATAAGAGCCGCCTCTCAAAGGTTGATATCTCGAAATGGTAATACTCATAGTTTCAACACGATCTATTATCCATCCAGAACAGTTGTGCGTCCACTTTTCTATAGCCTCCTGGATTTCCGCAAAGGCTGTGGTTAATTTATCTTCAATCTCGTTGGAAAGTCATAATCGATCATACCATCCATTTTCTCTTTATGCAATTGAATCTGCAAATAAATCATAAACTTAATAAATCATAATCCCTCCAAATTCTCGCAAGTCTGAGGTTAACTTGTCTACAATCTTTGACTTGACCGCGTCGAAAAATACAATTGGATCTTTTTCCTTGCTATGACTGAGCGGTATAGTCATATTTCGATGTCGCAAATACCTTCCACTATCAATGGGTGGTTCATCAAAGCTCAACTCTTCTTCGGGTTCGTAAACCCTTTTAATGGCAGCGATGTAGTATTTTTTGTATGTGTCCTCTTCTCCCGCTGAAATATTCGGGTAGTGGAATATTTTCGGTTTCTAAACGATCTTTAAGTTGAGACAATTTTAATTTATACAATGGCATTGGTTTCTGTTGTCTTTTGTATCTTTTTACCGAGTTATAATAAGACCGCTTATTAACTCTTCTCGTTTGACTATCCCGCACCGCCGATAGTCTATGCTCCTTCGAAAAAAAAATCAATTCGTCCGATGTCCACCTGGATAAATATTTATCCATCGTGTTAACAATAACACTAGATTTTATTTGTTTAATTTCTCACTTTTTATGAAAACTTATTTTATAATTTTTAGTTTTAATTTTTTTTGGCCGATCCTTCGCCGCTCCAAGTTTTGGGGGGAGTGGTCCAGGATCCTCATTTACTATCTACTCATGTAGTCTATCTATAGGCCCGATTGCTGAATGTTTTCTGAAAGTTGTTTGAGATGTGTTATAAACTGTTTGTTAGGATGAAATTGTAAAAATTATCATAAGTGTCATATGTTGTTGGAGGGTAAATTCATTATCCTGCTCACACTCGTGAAACATTGACAAATATAGCGCGTCTGCGTCCCATATGCCATTTAACCTTCGACCTCGTGGCATATGGGACGAAATGTATTTTCTCGCGGGGAGTCTGCCGGAGTTGAGAATACAATAGAGAAAGGAATTTGGTGCTTACAGGTGCTGTGCGCTCAGGCATGTGTGGGTCACAGTAGAAGGCGTGTGAAAGACCACTTACTGATTTGACGCACAAGCATACGGACGTGCCAAAAACAAGTCAGCATTACCGGCATCTTAACAACTACATGTAGTACATTGTACAGGATTTATAGTTCAGCTAAACCAACGACACATGAGCACAAACAAAGTTAAAATTAATGACATATTCCTGGTTATTGTGATAGTGAAGTTTTCACAAGATTCTGATGTCTTCGATTCTAATGAATTTTTTGCACTTGTAGTATTAGTAGCTAGTGTTCTCTTCACACGACGCCGTAATGGTACAGGTAGTCAAGCAAACAAGACAGTCTCCATGGACTCGTTTTCGCTTCTTCGAGCAGTTTTGGCACTCCGGGCTTGGCCTCAAGATCGGTGCTCACCAAATACAGGTCTGTATTGTTAACATGTTTCCCTTGCAGGTGTATTCGACAGTAGGTAGGCGCGTGAGAAAATATTTTATTCACGGTCGAGGAACGAGTTAGGGAATAAGAGTACTATATTTCCGTATTGCAATCGCACTTGAGGGATAACTGTTGCTGATGAATATATATATATGTCGCATTTGTTATACCTAGATAGGATTCATGTTCTGCACAATATAGCGGCAGAATACACTTCTAAATAAATACAGTACAAATAATTTTAATACTTATACGCCCGTGGGTGACTCACTGTCGTATTCGATTCGTTGGGTAGGCTGCTTCACACACCAAACCCTCGATCACTATAAAGTACACGTACAGAAGGAGTCTGTGAACAGACCTGAGTCTGTGTTCAGACCCGTTCGTGAGTGTGTTGTTGTACAGTGCATGTACTTATATTTAGGGATCTGAAAGGTGTGATATCCTCGCGCAAGTCAGCTATTTTACCTCCGAGGTGAATCTACGAAGGTGTTTAACACAATACTAGAAACAGCGATTATGGATATCGAGATTTGAATACAGAGTTTAGTTAATTTTCATGAAGTTGACATGCGCAAAAAGTAGGTATCAATTGTAACAATTGTTTGTGTGTTTAGGCTTCAGCTGTTTTAAGTGGAACGTTTAATGTAGTAATTAATGTAGTAATTATTAAAACGTTTCATTGGTATAGTTCTCGGAAGTAGTTGTCGCGTTTTATTAAAGGGCGCGATTGACTAGTTAAATAATTGATGTAAAGAAATGTAACGTATTTGTATCGTAACCTATAAGTACAATAAATACAAATTAAGAGAGTAATTTAACTAACAACCAAATACTTTTGTAAGCATTTATCAATATAGATATATATATATATCTATTTCATTTATAAGCTTGATTGTGACATCGATGTTGTATTTACATACGTGACTGTATTATGTCAACCTGTTTTCTGTTTTTCAGACATGAGTCGGGTTCGTGTATTATTCATTAACACTCATGTTCTCAGATGTTAACTAATTAGTTCAGCTCAGAATATTTCTCTTTTGATGTATGTTGCAGTGTTCAATGTAGGTTTCTTATTAGTCAATAACAATTACGTTTTTCTTGTATAATATTTAGTCTGTTCGTTATGGGGAAAATACCAATTCAGAGCCCCCAGCAAATAAAAGACGTACAATAAATTTAATTAAATCTTGAAATGTTTTCTTCATATAAAATACAGGAAGTTCCCTTAAACATGTGTATTATATTTTCATAACGCTTTGACGGATCAAGCTAAAATTATCAGAATTTTCCTCATAATCTTTGTGTACCCTTCACACCCAAATCACATAGCAACCGTTTATTCCGAACAGTATAAATATATACCTAGTGACAACTTTTTCTTGGTATCCAATATAGCTGCTCTTAGATAAAAATATTTTTTTTTCCATATTGTTTTTGTATAAGGTTTGTTAGAGTTATGTTGACCAGTGTATGAATTTTAATCTTAAACAGTGATATAGATGTGATTATGTCTGCCTCTGTTGTACTTTTGGGGACAAAAATCCAAATTTTGGGTTTGGATTTTCACTAATAATGATTTTGGTATAAATATCATTCTGGCCACAGCGTATTCCAGTGTTATTATATTATTTATTTCACTAAAGACAACATATTTTGGATGACAAATTTGGATACAATTGTGAAATTACAGTTTTTGAAAAAATAAAATTCACAAACGTAGATAAAGCGCCACCTAAATACGACATATGAACATTTTGTTGACATTAGCTGAAAGATTTAGTGGATCACTACGACGCAATACGAAAATCGGCTCAAGTATAAATACAATTTGGAAGGGGCACAATGTGATCCTTCGGCACTCCTTTAGCCCGAGAACAAAAACACAACAAAACAAGTCTGATAGTGTTAAAACATGCCTTATTTTGTTGTTAAATATTTTAAAATTGTGGGGCTTGTGTAATTGATTTACCATAATGTCAAAATGTACTTCTAGGTTCTCATAAATTTTTGTTGGATTTGATTGTCCTTTTATACATTGTAAATTTCATCACAATGTTTGTAATGCTGACAAGCTAACCGAATGTGTAGAGAGGAGAATGTACATGTAGGGAGTTTTTAAGCATTGTCTCTGTTTTACGCTATTTAAAATGGAAAATATCGTAGCGATCAACAGGGCATAGAATTGGTGTGCTTGTTTCAGATTAACTCAGTGACTGCTAGTGAAAGTCCCTTTATGTTTCTTGACCTTTCTTTCAATAATGAAACGTGTGTGTAGAAGTTTCTAACTTTATGCGTAATGTATAAAAATAGGTTTTCTGAGAAAGCTCAATTGTAAACGTTTAGAATTTGCTAGAAGGATAGTTTTCGTATAAAAGTGGGACACTTTCGGTATAAAATAGAGGAATGTAGAATAGAAATGTGTGGAAGACTTATGGAGAAGGTGTGTGGTTCTTCAACAAATCATTGGCAGACTATAGTGTTAAGAGAATTCGCCGGTCGTCAGAATGACTGGATTTATGGTGAGTCGTCCAGGTGTTTGTAACTTCGCGTTAAGCTGGGAATAATACAGTTATAAAGAAGTCCACGAAGAGACTCTAATACTGAAGTTTGTGAACTACACAGTTTTAGTGAGTACAGTGTGTTTGGAAATCAGCGTACTATAATCGCCAAGTCACCAAGTTAATCAAGAATAGACAGCCTCTGGGCGCTTAAGTGCCAGGAAAGCGACGACTGCCGCTGGAAGGTGTAAAGCCACTTGAAGTTGTAAGTCACTTGTAATTTTGATAATTTACGATCATTGTATTAGGCTTGATTTAAACTATAATATAAACTGTAATAATCGTGCAAACTGAATAATTAAACCACTTGAATAATTGTTGTTACCAATAATGAGTGTAACCTTGCTTGAGTTCTTTGTTGCATCTAGAAATTTCTGGAGCGTGCGGAAATCGCCAATTATATCGCTGTGTGAGTTGCTGGCCATAATAAAGGTGATATTACCGTTGTTGCTGCATAAATTAGCCACTAATTTTCAGTCACTATGTTTATCCTAAAACTAGGACACCAATTTCATGTCATGTTGAAAGTCTGCTCTGATCGTGACAATATTGCCCCTTTAAATGCACTTCTCTAAAATGTTCTTTTTCATTGAAACACTGGTATTTTAATTAAGAAAAAATAATACAAATTAAAATTATATTTTCTAAAAATAACCACAAAAAGGATGGTTATACAGTAAATATGTCCAAACTGATATAGTGAGGTCCATCCAGGAATGAATTTTGGCACAAAATTAATAATACACCGAGCTTTCCAGATTTGTATTTATTTTTTAAATTATTTTTTGGAGAAATACCTCCCTGCAAAGTATTTGTTTTTCATGTCGAAGAAAATTCGGCGGAACAATGTGATTCAGTATTCATTGGTTTTTATTTTGATCGTTGGAAAAAAAATACGTCAAATCACCTAGTTTTCCCAAGGCTTTTGAGCTGTATGTTTAGAAATATGAAACGAAGTAGACCCTGGCTACAAGGTTGCGATCCAAACAACAATTTCTCCATTACTCTAAACACAAAAACCAAATTGACTTGAAATGTAAAAGTCATACAAGAATTGATGTTTTCGTTCTCCAAAGATACAATATTTCATTAAGTTAGACCAACCAGGGTTGAGCTTGCAAAATTACGTCAAACCTTTTTAGTAGAAAGACAATTATGTCTTCATATTTCATGAACATAAAATAACAGACATAAAAATAAATCTGTTCGTGTATTATTTACAGCACAAATCGAGTGTCTTAATGCTGTGCAAAAGGAACACTATTTTATCACGAGGTGACATCTGGAATAATCTAAATTCATTTGTCTAGATTTACCTCGTGATTTATTATTGTTGCCATTTTACTAAATGGGATTATACTATTTAATGTTTATATACTAATCGATGAAATTAATATCTGTATATTGTATTAAATAAACCTCTGTTGAACAAACACCCAATTTATATTTTTGTACATACATTAACGCAGTTATTCAAAAAGAGAGGGGACCTTTTGACAAATACCAACATTTATAATTATCAAGATACCATTGTTAACGGAGTTATTTGATACAAAATAGTCTACGAATTAATTGTCTCTTAATTGTTCTCTTAAAGAGTAAAAACGAATAGTCGAAATGTTTATAATTCACTGTAATTGAAATTATGTACACATCACGCTGTTTTTAGTTAACCATAATTGAATCAAACACTGTACAGAATGAATTCTACAGACAACGAAACCATTAAATTATTGGAAATAATATAAACAACGCATAATTTGTTTACACCTTATACAAAATATGCACCTGAAACGGTAACATCAGCAAACAAATATTAGCATTTTTATCTACGGTATATTAAAATCGAATTACTACGCAATTTACAGTCTTTGAAGTAAATGTTTTTTACTGGTGCCTTCATAATACGTAGAGGCCAATTCATTTCTCTAGGTCATACAAAGCAATCAACAAAACAGTATATTTATATAAAATAAAAAGGCAACTTACTTGAAATAAAGATTAGTCGGTTAATAAGTTTGTAACGCTTTCCATCACTATGATATTTAAACCATTAACATTGTTATCACAACAAGTTTGCAAATCAATGGTTTGCATATTAAAATATGTATTTGTATTGTATTATTTGTCTGAATGTTCAGCTCTTTGCATATCGATTACTTAAACAGTCATATTGACGTATTCCTGATTCTGATAGTTATAGTTTCGAATTTACAAAACAGCTACCGTTACAACTCATATTCAAGACAAAAAAGTCTGGCCATGTATCTCCGCTCCTCCAACAGCTTCATTGGCTACCTGTACAAAAACGTATCGATTTTAAAATTATGACTATTACTTTTAATTGCCTTACTAATAATGCACCATCTTATCTATGCGAGCTTATCTCGCTATACCAACCTAACCGTAGTGGACTTCGCTCTAGTTCTGACCAAAAGATGCTCTCTAAACCCCGCACTCATCTTTGTTCTGCAAATAAGGGTTTCTTTGCTTCTGCGCCAAATCTGTGGAACAATCTCCCATCAGATATTCGTCATACTAGTGAACTTCAGATGTTTAAAAGTAAACTTAAGACTCATTTATTTTAGCTTTGTTGTACATCTTATTTTATTCACTGTTAATTTAAGAATTACATCTCATTTTATTCACTGTTAATTTTAGAAATTATTAAGTTGATCCATTTTGTAAAGCGCTGTGATACCTTTCAGTCGTGTAAGAGCGCTATATAAATGCTATTATTATTATTATAATGCATACAAGAACAATAAATGAATTTTAAGTTTAAAATACAATTATCCACAGAGATTAAAGAAATTTAAACGTCTCCGATTTATTAAAATTATGTTTGAATTTCTTGTTTAAAATTATACTCCACTAAAACATGTTGCGAATGTATGTTTCGAAGAACATTCAAACATATTATGACTTCGAACTAATATGATATATACACGGTATATTTCATAATATCTAAAGTATAGTTTCCCCTCCCCAAAAATAGTTCTAATAATATACATAGCTTGGATTTTTAAACGCAGTAATTCATTATTTTAATGTATTTTATTTCGGCATGGCTTGAATAATCTTCACATTTTTGGTTGAGGGAATTATATTTGTTAACCTAACATGATTTAATGATTTAGAGAAAAGTACATTGGTTAGCAAGACCTGTATCTACAAACTAATCATGTTATGCTTACATCTACTGCATGCAATTGGATCAAATAATGCAGCCAATGAGTTTTTGAATATGTAGGGGCAAAACAAAGCACGGAAATGTGTTACAAATGGTAATATTCCTTTAACCCTATGGTTTGTATATAACATGTGAAATCTGGTTACATCCGATGCGCATTCTATTGATATATTTTATTTTGTGTCAGACCTTTAGGTTATCTTTCTCCCTGTAAAGGCTAGTATGTATTTGAAGTAAAACACAAATTCAAAGCTGCTCGTCTTATCTTTAAAATAGATTTGGCCCTTTGTTTTAAACTTAATAAATGTCGTATAACGGTCTCCTGAAAATGTACATTAAATCCTATTATTTGTCTAGGTCACACAAATCAGCATATAATATAGGTTATATTATCTACAATCGATGCGCTTCTATTGATATCATGAATGGCCAATTAAAAATAAATAAATAAATAAATGGAAAAAAACCTAAACATTGATGTCCTCATTTGTCTACGTCACACAAATCAACATATACATACGTTATTTTATATACATTCGATGCGCTTCTATGTTTCTATGTACACATTCTTACATGTTTTCCAGATCATTTATTTTACATCTGAGCTGCTTTTATTTTAGCGGAGAAAAGTTTCATGTCAAAAAAACTGAATTTTCCAAAGTTTCCAAACGAATTCATACCTACGAATTTATATGCTTTACTCACCCGGTTGCGATTTTTTTCTGCAGTACACTATATGTATTTGAATTATAAAAATGAATTCCCCCACAGCCGTGAATTACTATTGTACAGAAACGCTTTGCTTCTGAATTAATTTTGTATTTTGTAAAACAATAAAACAATTCATAGAAAACAATTCTAAAATGTTGACAAAACTTAGTCTTGATCCCTTTGCCACCTACGTTGAAGGCGATCGTTCTAACTAGACTATGCCACTCGAATTTGTTGTTGAATTAATTATTAAAGAATTTGTTTAATTAAAATGAGATTCATAAGCCAAGTTCTAAGCCATTATCAAAGTATACTGCAGAAAAAATAGCCACCCGATTGGATGCGGAATTGATATGTATTAACGGCACGTCTTCTCAACAGCTATAGTACAGTGAGATATTTTATTAAATTATACTTGTACAATAATCAGACCTATTTAATTGTTAGCTTGTTAATGTAATGGATATAACGCAAGTAGGATGATCATAGGTATCGTTTTTATACAATTTAGAAACCTTTCATACTATGGTATTTCATGCCATCTGGGGATTGTTTTAAAGAACAGTTAAGTTAAAAAGTGTTGGATATGAAACCATGAGATATGGGCACATGTACAGTGGAAGGACTATCGACAATACGTCACCTAATAATAAATCATATGCCGCATCTAACTGGATATATATAGTATATTCCGATACCCGAAGTGTTGCCCTTGTGTGAGAAGCTACAATTATTTCCAGACTGAATTTACGTCTTAATAATATCATTAACGTTTTTGTCAATAGAAAATGTTGTGTATTATTATTATTACTACTATTATTATTATTACTATTATTATAATTAAACAAAACAAATACCACCAGAAATACAGAGCAAAACAAACAGCTAGAAATACCGGTGCCAAATGACATAAAAACACAAAATACACAACAAAATCATTAAATACAAACAAATATAATGATAGAAGGGTAACTAGTTGATCAAAATAAACATGATGGAAATTCTTATGAACTCCATCAATCCGAAGGGTAAAATCTTACAATCTGTCCTCTGCAATCTGCTTCAATCTGTAGATGTACATTTCCCCTCGCCTTTGCCCAAGAACAAGACGAGCGGCTGTCCATCTCAAGCTGTTGTTGAGATAAGGGATGCAATACTGGGAAACCATACTGTAAGATTGAAAGATCAAGAACTAAAGACATATACAATGTGATAAAACAATAAGTTGCTCCTGAAAACGCTCATATTTCATCAAAGAGTGTCCAGCTATAATACACATATTTTAGGAGCCATTAAGTGGGGTACTTAGGCACTCCCTGGAAAACTAGAATTCCCACCACCGTCATGAATAGCTCTCCAGCATTTGGCCACCGAAACTTTGGGTCTAGATCCGCTCTTGTCCGGTGTTTACCTGTCCCTACTCGGCGCTAGATAAAAAGAACAGCATGCTGGTAACCCTTCGGTGTAATTGATGAACAAGATCATTACGTTCAACCTTCTCAAGGTTTGCAGCAAGATACTTAAATGCAGTCTCTCCAAAGCCTCCCATTCTTTGCATCCACGTCATCAGCATACGGTATATCTGATTCTTCGTGTTTGCTTTATTATCTTCCTTTAATACGTACAAGTCACCATCCGGTATGCGTAGATATGTAGACAACGCCTCCCACTGTGCTCCTAGCTTATCAGCAAGTTCTCGAAAGCATATCTGAACAGCAATGCCAGTCTGAAGGAAAATATGAAGTGGTACATTATTAATTCAACATGACAAAACCTGTTTAAAAAGTGGAAATATGGGTCATTCAAGGGAGCTTTGTAAACTAAAATATCACATAACAGCGAACACCTCCAGTGGGGCAACTCAAATAATACTTAGGTAATGTTGGAGGGTGGCCATTCGCAGCATTCAGTTGATACATTCAGTTGATACATTCAGTTGCTTCGAAGAGACAGTGACATTGGTATGAATATAGGACATTCTATACTTACCAACGGTTTATCCCGAAGATCCTGTGGAACATTTACTCCTCTTTCATTCCATGTCGAATCTTAAACAATAATTACAATAAAGACACAAGCTTCAAAACCCTTGACCTTTTTAATGGGCATCGAACTTTCAGTTGAAACACAAAACACACAAACTCACAAACAAATGTGTGCAAATTGTATGGAAAAATCGATGCATTAATCGGCTAGCAACAGTCAATCTTCGAAGCACAATGCCTGTTCCTCACGATTTCAGTATGAAACTTTCAGGTGCAAAAAACGGGGCAAATAACAATCAAGAAGCATAATTACTACTTTATTGGATCAGCAAAACCCACACATTTCTGAAACATTTATCCAATTATTATACATACCCCATTTAATTGGAATTATGTATCTTGGACCCTCAAATGTTCACGTTAACACTTTTATGAAATGCTTATATCGCAAAGTTGGCCTGTTATATTTGTAAATAGCTCAAAATATGATCCAAAGAGTTTCCTGGATGCAAATTTATCAAATTCTCCGAAACGAGTTAACACCCAGACTGTATGAGTCAACACCCAGCCTGTATGAGTCAACACACGGCCTGTATGAGTCAACACACGGCCTGTATGAGTCAACACACGGCCTGTATGAGTCAACACCCGGCCTGTATGAGTCAACACCCGGCCTGTATGAGTCAACACCCGGCCTGTATGAGTCAACACCCGGCCTGTATGAGTCAGCACCCGGCCTGTATGAGTCAGCACCCGGCCTGTATGAGTCAGCACCCGGCCTGTATGAGTCAGCACCCGGCCTGTATGAGTCAGCACCCGGCCTGTATGAGTCAGCACACGGCCTGTATGAGTCAGCACACGGCCTGTATGAGTCAGCACACGGCCTGTATGAGTCAACACCCGGCCTGTATGAGTCAGCACACGGCCTGTATGAGTCAGCACACGGCCTGTATGAGTCAGCACACGGCCTGTATGAGTCAGCACACGGCCTGTATGAGTCAGCACACGGCCTGTATGAGTCAGCACACGGCCTGTATGAGTCAGCAACACGGCCTGTATGAGTCAGCAACACGGCCTGTATGAGTCAGCACACGGCCTGTATGAGTCAGCACACGGCCTGTATGAGTCAGCACACGGCCTGTATGAGTCAGCACACGGCCTGTATGAGTCAGCACACGGCCTGTATGAGTCAGCACACGGCCTGTATGAGTCAACACCCGGCCTGTATGAGTCAGCACACGGCCTGTATGAGTCAGCACACGGCCTGTATGAATCAGCACACGGCCTGTATGAGTCAGCACACGGCCTGTATGAGTCAGCACACGGCCTGTATGAGTCAGCACACGGCCTGTATGAGTTAACACCCAGCCTGTATCCCAAGTCATTAATTAATCATACCACAACAAATATTATTATATTAATTGCAAATAAATCATCAATTGACAGATATGGGGAAATTAAATTTATCACAGCTACAGCTAGTAACAAGTAACATTTCGGATTAATTAAGGTAATATAAGTGTTCCTGGCGAAGTTATGCTGTTATAATTTTGTTTAACTGGGGTAGGTACGTGTCAGTATGATGACATGTTCCCAAATATTGGCCCGGCAATTAATATAATAAAGAAAATAGCCTCATCATTAAATACATAATACAGCTTATAATTTACATATATAATTTACACGAAAAGGTTTGCCCCAGTGAGAACGTTTAAGGAGTGATATTGACCCAGTTGAACAGGGCCAATAATGTAAAGCGCTTAGAGTATCACATCGTGCAGATTTCGTGCTATTTAATATTGCCACATCTTGATGGAATCACATCCTAATAATGAAATTGTTGGACTTTAAGTATTTATGTTTACTAAAACATGTTGTAAAACGTCATTGGTGAATAGATGTCATTACATTACTACTTAAGCCGATGGTTTTAATTGTAGCGTAATCGAAATGCAAATGCTCTTTGTGAGTGGTCAAATATGTACTGGATTTCCTTTTGATAACTGCCCTCAATATATATTTGTGATAATTTCCATCCGTCCATTTCAATCAGGTCAATCAGTGGCGTTTCTCTCATAGGAATAAGGAAGCAATTCATACTGTTTCCGAAAGCGATGACACTTACCTGATACGTTTATTATCCTGACAGCTTCTTCGATATTTAGGTGACTTAACACTTGTTTCAGATACTGCACAGCCTCTTCCTTAGATATGTGACGTTGTACACACTTCGCGAAGTAGATTTTCAGTATCTCCTTGTTCGTGGCTGTCGCAGATATATAACCAGTACCGGAGAGATAGTCAGTGAGTTGTTCTGTATCACTTTTACGTGTGTCCAGTAATATGCAAAGATCGCTAACTGTTTCCTCTGTTATACCACCATAGTCTCCGAACTCTTGCCGTTGCCCTCTTCTTTTAAGGGCCTTCTCCATTTCTCTCTATATTGTGAAAAAAATTAACGTGTGGTACTGTTGGCAAGTTGTTAAAGGTAAGTTAAAGGACTGTTAATGCTAAAAGAATCAATGTATTTATTATTGCTATAAATAATTGTCCGAGGTTCTGTAATTTTTAAGACAAGTTTCCTAAATTACATAAACAAACTAATATACCAAATCGTAATGCATTTTTTCTATTTCTTCGTAAAACACATTGCATTTCACCTAATGATTGTTTAATGTATAACTCGATCAAAGGGATTCAAGAAGATTCATAGATAGTTAATTATACTCATAAAAACATGTTTTAAATCTTTTTAGTTTTGTGTTATTTATTTTGTATTAATTACAAATGATGTTTCGTGATGCCCTGACAAAAATCTGAGATAAAATAAATCCGTTTCCTGAATTGTTTGCAGTCTTCATATTATGTATGACAAGTTTTACTTTAAATTTGTCCAATAAGTAATTGAGTAATATTGAGTGATTGAGTAATAGTTTAATTAATGACTTAACAGAATGTATTTACCTTGCTCTTTTAAAACTTTTTCTGATTAAGATAATATATAAAAACTAATAAGTTACTGTGTGTTTCCTTTTCAAAATAAAATAATTCCCATATTATTTCACTTACTTTGACAGTTGTCATTGGCAATTGCACGGAAACGTGACCCTGCCCATCAATTTTGGTTTTAGCAGGCTGCGAATTCTGAAAAAAGATATTTGCATGTCAATGTTTCAGTTGACATTAAAGCCAATAAATACTCAAATATATATATACACGGTCAATAGCGCCAATCAGTTTTACATTGATATAAAGCAGTTATGACGAATAAAAAACACCTTTATATTTAATTAACGCCACTGTTGCTAACGTTCTAATAAAACATGTAGCTACACCTATTAAACATCTAATAACAAATCAATTGATGGGAAGGGGGATGTATTTTGTCGAGTCAAATGTATGAGCATTTTGCATACCAGTATTGTCTGCAGATTGCACAATACTTGAGGTTCATGCATGAAAGTGCGATTATTGAAATGCAATCTTACGCACGCGCAATGCGTGAGAGGCATTTTTGCGTTCGTGATGCTCTTTGCCATTATTTAATTCAGTTAATGATCAAGAGAAAATTTGAAAAACCGACAGAACAAAAAGAAAGACGTATTTCGCAGATTGCATGGTTGGTCATGTATGTAGTACAAAATACATTTCCCAAAGGGTTTACAACGTATAAATTGAAATGCATAAGGACTAAGTTATGCAGTTGCTATGACAATTGAAGGTCACAAACTAATTTGTTTGGTAATTAAGTATTATATTCACTATTGAAGGTAATTTTTGGTCTATAGATTTAAGAATTTTCATGAATAAAGGCTCGTATGCCGTAACAAATAAAACCGTTCCGCATACCGTTTCGAACTAAATCTAAAATGTTCTTGTGATTTACCAATTATCAAAGAAACAATACAAATCAAGTTAATGGGCATCTGTTTCACTGGAGAAAGGCCTCTTTCACAGTGTGAAGTCTTAAATTATAAATTCAATTCTTGCATCATGACATCTGGCGTTGAACGATACGTTCGTTTGTCCGATATTAGTTTTGGACACGTTTATCTGAGATGGAAAAGGATTTACTTTCATTATTTTGCAGTTATATTTATTACCACATACTTTATTTTATTACGATTATTTTTGTTTCTTTATATTTTATTATTGTTATTCATTGATATACAATCAGTGTTTATTGCTGTTATGTTTATTTGTTTATTTGTTTATTATTTTGTTGTTATTTACATGTTCTAGTGATGTAACCATTGCCAAATAAAAAAAAACTACATAAATGAAGTTATTGGACAAATGTGTCGCTGGAGAATGGTCTCTTTTATAAGATTACGGAGTTATTGTATTAAATTATAAACCCAACTCTTACATTATGACACCTGGCGTGGCAGGATTCGTTTCCTGCTGCACCACTTTCCACGACATTGTTGTTTGGCAAGTGTATATATGATGGAAAAGGTTTAATCATTGTTCAGTTATTTGTTATTTCCATATGCATGTTACTTTATATTTTTGTTTTATTTATTTTGGTTTGGTTGTCTTTAAGTATTGTTTGTCATTGATATACAATCAGTCTTCATTGATGTTTACTTACTTGTTTTGGCCTGACTGACAGACGGACTGTATCTCCACGCCATTCACTTTCTACTTCAGAGCCATGTTGGTAGCAATAGGCAACACAGTATGGACCATCATCTGTCATATGTTTGCTTGTTTCGTTGTATTGTCTTGTCAGTTCAAATGTTACCGAATTATGGGAAAACGTCCATATATTCTTTCTGAAGACGATTTGTTTCTGAAAAAATAGCAAATACAAATTTGATTACAAGAAAATATATATATTATTGTAGCATTGATATGGATTTTTTGCATTTTTAAATTTGTTGTACATATTTTCCTCTAAATTGTTGTTGTTAGTAGCTGCCATAAGTATTTAACCTGTTCTACTTTATTTTTAGTAAATTATTATTAGTGATGTCTGAAATAATAGAAAGCGAAAGTAGTGACTGAGTGTTAACATAATCAGCCAAACCATTTATAATTGTTGCATTAGGCCTATAGGAAAATAACGAAACTTTGGAAAATAAACTTATAGGAAAATAACGAGATTTGTATAACCGGCTATCATCATTACATGGGAACGTAACGTCACACTTTTCAACTCAGTGATATAATTTTGTTTCTCATCTTCTTGAAATTTAAATTGTGGGAATGATTATACCAACTTTACACACTAATTTAAAATACCAAGGTTGGGGTTAGGGTTAGGGTTAGAAAGGTATCCTTTACATTACTTATTTAAACAGACAAGATTGTTTACTAGCAAAAACAAAACTATACAGTAGACACATTTAAAGAAGTTCATAAAACACTTTTTCACCTATGACCAACAACAAATACTCAACCCATGCAAATACTCATCCCATTGTTACATACACACACAAACCGCAATCTGTGCGTGACCGCGTGTTGACCCCAAATGGGGCGGGATTATGTTTACATGTTATGACTAGAACGTTCTGGAAGTTTCTTTTGGAAAATTATGTAATTTTCAGAAATTTCTAGTATTTTCTAGAAGGGATTAAAAACTATAAATACGGGCTGGTAGATGATTTTAAATGAGACTTGAGCAAACCATTAAGACTTCGGTAACCAAGACTTGAAAACCAGACTTCAGTGTACACCAGCTAGGACCTGTGATGTCGCTTACGACTCGTCTGTGGAGTGTTTTGAGAAAGTTCGTCTTGACCGAGTGAAGTGTCTGAGAACTGAATTTAATTCCGGTATTTTTTGGATTTCTTCTTTCCCATATTGTTGTGACGGGAGTCGGCTTGCGTCCCCGTGGTTTTGTCTATTTCCGGCCGTTTGTTGGAGGTGAATTCGCCCCACGTCCAGCTCTATTTACACCGTGTCAGATAACTCTTTTTGTGTCGTTTTCGCTGGAGCCTGCTCAGTCCTCGCCCGTAAGATCTTCTTATTTAGTATAAGATCTTTTCTTAATGTACACTTGTTTACCCTAATCATTGTACGCTTGTTAAACCCATCGATATTTGAAGCAGTTGATATTTTCAGTATTAAATCACTTTGTTTCTTTGTTCTTTATATCAGTGTGACCTTGTTAGATTTTTTTTGTTGCATCTGAGACAATTCAGGCTTTTTGAATAATTTGCATTCACGGATAGTTTGAAGATTTTCGGATCGTAACAAATTGGGGCCTGTCCTTTGGCTTTGTTATATTGTTGCTAGTTTGTAGTGTAGAATAATTATGGCTAGTAAGTTTGAGGTACAAGCTTTCGTGGAGGCTGAGGATTTGTCAGTCGATAAGTTGCAACTGTTAACAAAAGATGAGTTGCATGAAGTTGCTAAATATGTTCAACTAGAAATTTCTCTAAGTGTCAAGCAGGCAAAACTAGTGAGCGTTCTTGCGGAAAAATTGAATCTAGAGATAGCTGAGTCTCCGGAAACTGCTGATCGAGAAATTGAGCTGGCCAAAATTGAGCTGGAAAAAGAAAGGCTCAGGCTTGAGTTTGAAGAAAAAGAAAAAGAAAGAGAATTTGAACTACGAAAGCTTGAACTCGAACATCAACTCAAAATTCAAGAACTGGAATTAGGTGCAAAGAAAGACACTTTTGAGAAAACTGCCAAAAGTCTTAGTTGGCCTGAGAAATATTGGCTTTTGCTCTTGCAGAGCACGTTTGTGGATAAGGCTCAAAAGGAACAGTGTAGTGAATATGCTACCGTTAAAGCAACTATTTTAAATGCTTATGAATTGGTTCCTGAGGCATATAGGCAGAAATTTCGAAAATTTACTAGATCAAATGGCCAGACCTTTGTCGAATTCCCTAGACAAAAAGAAATTGTTTTTGACCGATGGTATCGATCTCTCAAAATTGAAAAGAAATTTGAGAAGTTAAAACAAGTTGTCCCCGTGGAGGAGTTCAAAAACAGTCATGGATTTGTCAACCAGATTTCCAGAGGCCATTCCACTGAGGAAGATAACAGCCAAAGTTGTTGTTGAGGCTCTTCTGCAGTTTTTCACAAGATATGGTTTTCCGAAAGAAGCGCAGTCCGATCAGGGGTCTAACTTCATGTCGGGTGTGTTTCAGGAAGTCCTGCGTGAGCTGGGGATCAAGCAGTTGAAATCATCTGCATATCACCCGCAGTCTCAGGGAGCTCTGGAGAGGTACCACCAAACCCTCAAGAATATGATAAAAGCATACTGCGAGGATTTCCCAGAAGATTGGGACAAAGGAATCCCTTTCTGTTGTTTGCCACTAGGGACTCACCGAACGAGTCAACTGGTTTTACTTCGTTTGAGTTGGTCTACGGTCATGAGGTGAGGGGTATTTGAAACTAAAGGAGAGATTTTTGGCAGAGGAGGATGAGACCAATCTGCTCGACTATGTGTCGAACTTCAAAGAGAGGTTATCCAAGGCGTGTTCTGTGGCACAAGAACATCTCAAGGTGTCTCAATGGGTCATGAAGACAAGAGCAGACAAAAAATCTGAGGTCCGCATCGTTAAGCCCGGCGAGAAAGTACTAGTGCTGTTGCCTCTGCCTGGCGAGGCCCTTAAAACAAAGTTTAGTGGGCCCTACTGTATCCAAAAGAAACTCAATGATGTTAAATTACGTAATCAGTACCCCAGACGGAAGAAAGGGCCAAAGAGTTTGTCATGTTAACATGCTCAAGAAATATTATGAGCGTGATAATTTTGGTCAACCAGTGGGGGTAGCTGTTATTGGGTCAAAACCCGACCTTGACAATTCATGTAATGAAGACCTTGAGACAAAAACGTCTGAACTCGAGTTTTTCGCTGTTCAGCTTTCAAATTCTGAAATTCTGGCTAACGTGGATGAAATCCTTGGCCATTTGCACAATGACCAACGGACAGATGTATCAAACCTGCTCCAAAAGTACGAGCAAATTTGTTCTGACAAACCGGGCCGTGCGTCGGTGGCAGTTCATGATGTTAATGTAGGAAATTCAAGGCCGATAAAACAGGCACCCTACCGACTTAATCCTAATAAATTATCGAAGGTTCGGGAAGAGGTTAAGTTCATGATAGAGCATGACATTATAGAACCTAGTCAGAGTTCTTGGAGTTCTCCCATTGTTATGGTACCAAAGCCTGACTGTACTCTTAGGTTTTGTATAGATTATCGAAAAGTCAATGCAGAAACTAAGACTGATTCATATCCTATCCCTAGGATAGAAGACTCAATTGATCGGGTGGGAAATTCTGCATTTGTCATTAAAGTAGACTTGTTAAAGGGATATTGGCAAGTGCCCTTGACTGACCGAGCCAAATAAATTTCGGCGTTTGTGACACCCGTTGGTCCGTACCAATGTAAAACGATGCCCTTTGGGATGAAAATGCCCCGGCTACGTTTCAGAGAATGAGTCGAGTCATTGCTGGGCTAGAAAATTGTGTTGTCTATATTGATGACATTTTGGTATACAGCGATAGCTGGGAAGACCATCTGAAACACTTGAGTGCCCTGTTTGATAAGCTTTCAAAAGCAAACCTGGTGGTAAATCTCAAAAAGAGTGAGTTTGCCAAAGAAACAGTGACCTACTTAGGTCATGTGGTCGGTCAAGGTCACGTGCTACCACGAGTAGCAAAGATTCAAGCCATTCAAGATTTTCCCGTACCCACAGGGAAGAGAGAATTGATGAGGTTCCTGGGTATGAGTGGATTTTACAGAAAGTTTGTTCCAAACTTCAGCACTATTGCGACTCCATTGACTAAACTTTTACAGAAAAATGTGAAGTTTGTTTGGTCTGACTCATGCCAAAATGCATTTGAGAAATTGAAAGCCATTCTAACGAACGAACCGGTTCTGGCTGCGCCAAAGTTTGACAAGGCGTTTAAAATAGCCATTGACGCCAGTGATGTTGGTGTCGGAGCGGTTTTGCTCCAAGAAGATGAGTCAGGCATCGAGCGACCGATTAGTTACTTCTCAAAGAAACTGAATAAATACCAGGCAAAATACTCCACCATCGAAAAAGAGGCGTTAGGTCTAGTCCTTGCCCTACAACACTTTGAAATGTATATAACCAATGGTGCTGGAGAGACGATCATTTATACTGATCATAATCCACTTGTGTTTTTGGAGAAATTCAAGACCAAGAACCAAAGATTATTTCGGTGGAGTTTGATTTTGCAACCCTATCCACTCATGATTGTTCATATTGCCGGAAAGAGCAATGTTATTGCTGATGCTCTGTCCAGAGTTTCGAAGATTGTATTTAATTACTTGACATTTATTTTTTTCTGGTAAACCAGTGGGCCTAAGAGTTTTAATAAGACTTATTTTGTTATTACTGTAAGAAGTCTTAGCCAGGCATAACTGTTTAATTAAACTTGGCTTTGTGATAAGTTTATGTTGAAATTTCTTTTTGAAACGAAAATTTCCTTCTGTAAACGTTCTTTCTTTTATGGGGGTGATGTTACATACACACAAAAACCGCAATCTGTGCGTGACCGCGTGTTGACCCCAAAGGGGGCGGGGTGATGTTTACATGTTATGACTAGAACGTTCTGGAAGTTTCTTTTGGAAAATGATGTAATTTTCAGAAATCTCCAGTATTTCTAGAAGGGATTAAAAACTATAAATACGGGCTGGTAGATGATTTCAAATGGGACTTGAGCAAACCATTCAGACTTCGGTAACCATGACTTGAAAACCAGACTTCAGTGTACACCAGCTAGGACCTGTGATGTCGCTTACGACTCGACTGTGGAGTGTTTTGAGAAAGTTCGTCTTGACCGAATGAAGTGTCTGAGAGCTGAATTTAATTCCGGAAGAGACATTTTGTGAACTAAATCTACAGTTCAGTATTTTTGGGTATTTCTTCTTTCCCATATTGTTTTGACGGGAGTCGGCTTGCGTCCCCGTGGTTTCGTCTATTTCCGGCCGTTTGTTGGAGGTGAATTCGCCCCACGTCCAGCTCTATTTACACCGTGTCAGAGAACTCTTTTTGTGTCGTTTTCGCTGGAGCCTGCTCAGTCCTCGCCCGTAAGATCTTCTTAGTTAGTATATTAGATCAAAGATATCAACAAATTAGCAGAGATGGAGCGAGATGGCCATATCACCAAAGTCAATGAGCCCACAGACTGGGTCAGCTCAATGGTGACGGTGGTCAAGAATGGTAAAGTCAGGATATGTTCCGACCCAAAGGATTTGAACAAAGCCATTAGAAGGGAGCACTACTCCATCCCGACAGTTGAAGAAATAGTAGCGGCAGTTCCAAACACCAAAGTTTTCTCCGTCATTGATGCCAAATCGGGATTTCTTCAAATTAAACTTGACTACGAGTCCAGCCTGTTGACGACATTTAACACGCCAGTTGGACGCTATAGATGGCTGAGACTCCCATTTGGTATCAAAAGCACAGCAGAGATGTTCCAACGCATCATGGGTACTATGCACGAAGGCATAGACGGCGCTCGTACAGTGATGGATGGCATATTAGGTGCCGGCAGAGACGAAGCACACCATGATAACATCATGAAGGAAGTCGTTAAGCGAGCATCAGAGTGGAACCTCAAGCTAAACTTTGCCAAGTGTCAAGTCAAACACCGGAAAGTGAAGTACGTTGGACACTTGCTAACAAAGAATGGTCTCCTGCCTGACCCCGATAAAGTGAGAGCGGTCAGAGAACTACGAACCCCTAAATCCAAAGAAGAGTCAGAAGGTTTCCTGAAATGGTACATTACCTAGCTAAGTTCATCCCAAACATTAGCGCCATCGATGCTCCACTAAGAGAGATCACAAGAAATGACACAGAGTTCCACTGGGACAAACCGCAACGGCAGAGTTTTAGCAAGCTCATAGAGATTTGTAGTAGCACACCTGTACTCGCCTTCTACAACATACGCAAACACGTCACAATTCAGTGTGATGCCAGTAGCTTCGCTCTCGAAGGTGTTCTTCGAGATGGTAGACCCATAGCGTACACCTCCAGAGTCCTGACTCAAACTGAACAGCGGTATGCCCAGATAGAGGAGATGTTAGCTATAGTGCATTGCTGTAAGAAGTTTCATCACTACATCTTTGGCAAAGAAGTTATAGTAGAGAGTGATCACAAGCCGCTCCAAGCCATATGCAGCAAACCACTACTTGCAGCACCGATGAGACTTCAAGCAATGCTACTCAGGCTGCAACCCTATGATGTAAACGTGACATACAAGCCTGGCCGAGACATTCCGATTGGAGATGCACTCAGCCATGCCAATCTACCAGAGTCCAAGCCAGACATGAAGCCAGTAGCCAGTAAAACGCCTATGGAAGAAGTGCCCAGACAAACATTTGGCTCTTCTCGACTATCGTACAACACCATTAGCCAGCTGCAAGCTATACTCACGGAATTTAAAAACGCATCAGCCCAATATTTCACATTTTTTTCAACAGCAGATTATTGCAGTGAGAAATAAGGACATAGGTTAACAATTTATGATATTTTAATCAATACTTTCTCAGTCAAGCATGATCGCAAATTTTCACATCATAATGACACAATAAAAGTGCTATGTACAATTATGGCTTCAATTTATCACTGCATATAAGTTATACATATTTATTGAGAAATATAAGGTGATGCGTTTTTAAATTCCGTGAGTGTATTTCCAGCCCAACTACTGATGGGACGCCGACCCCGTAATAATCTACCAACATCAAAGTTACTACTACAGCCGAAGTTATATAGCACCCCAGAAGTGAAGCAGCGCTTCAACAAGGACAAAACCAAACAACAGTTCGACTATGACAAGAAAGCTGGCCAAAACCTTCCCGCACTCACTCTGGTGATCCGGTCCGAATGGCCCACTACCTGGTTCAAATCGCTGGCTGGTTGATCATCACTCAACACCTCGCTCTTATGTGGTTGAACACATTGGCCGCAAATACAGGAGGAACACACGGGATTTTCGTCTTGCTAACAAACCTCTTCATCGCACTCTTGCAAACCACCAAAACGCCTGGACTTGTAAAGGATCTTCTTCAATAGTTCTTCTTCAGATTACTTAATGCGCAGTTCGGTTCAGTGATAAATATAAAAAAAATTAATCACAATCAGATGTTGTTTGTTTAAAAAGGAAGGTGTGATCAGTTTTCACATTCAATTAATTTTTTTGTTCTGCCAAAAGCGAATGGCAATCTGAACTGATTTTTACTTGTTTATAACAAAAAGAAAGAAAAAACAAATAGATGTAATTAAGTTGATTGAACTTTCAATTTTTGCTCAAAGACATCTCAGAGGCATTGCAGCTATTAGAACTATCATAAACAGTTGGAAATTTGTAAAACTCAAACTTGGACTCTAAACCATCTTCCAGAGACTTTAAATGCTTGTTTATTGTTTTGTTTAAAACAAATTGAAAGAAAGGGAGATGTCACATATGTAACACCGTAGTCACACAATTGACCTATGACATGCAGTGTCTCAATAAAAGCATGATCGATTCCTGTACACTAACGTTCTTCTCCGTATTCAGTCCTTTACAGGATCAAACGGGGTCAAAGCCAGGGGCCTGTGGTTGGCCATCATTTAAAATGAACGGCCCACAAATCAACAATTCTTGCATATGATTTTCCATTGGAATTACAATGGGAAAATAAAGAAACACATAAGTTTTCGATTACAGAAGGATAAAGACTGATGGTTCACTTCGAACATACGATCGAGGTTGCAATACAAAACCGTGTCCACTCCGTATCAACCGTATTGATCTCGCTGTACAGTGTACGTGTGCGGGCCGGAGATCGAGACTGCGCACTGGCCACGTGTGCGGAATTTCTTCTGCCAGAAATCGGTATGGAGTAGGTGTACCGTAATAAGTGCGCATTACGACAACAGGCTTTATGAAGGCTAAGCTGTGAGTAAACTTTTACAAACCTTTCAAGGTCTGTTCATCATGAGAAGTTCCCAATGGTTCAATTTTCGAAGGAGACAACAGGAGATCACTGGTACCCTGTGTCAACGAAGTAGTTGGTAAATCGCCTTGAGACTTCTCTGCAGCTGCTATGTCACCACAAGACGATCTTCTTTCTTTGCGGTAAGATCATACCATTATATATGCAATAAAATGAGCGACTGAAATTCCCGAAACTAACTGTCACTGTAAGAAGCGTTAGTTATCCAAGGTAAATAATAATAGGATACATACTGGGAACAGTTATGCTTTCAGTAGCATTTCCGTTATCTGGTCTCTGGTCTCAGCGCGCGTCACATCATACCTGCATAGACATTTTAAAATTTTCTTTAGTTTTTTGATATGAAACAATGTCTAATTGCAGCCAAAATTGCTGGATCGATTGAAGGTAGCCGCGTCACTGCACTTATTTTGAAGCCAATCGATGACCAGAAACCACAGACGTGTTTGGGGGCCTTAACTGTAATTTGATCATCATTGGCTATTACATTATTCCCATTGTTTGTTAAATTTAAATTCACGTGGTTTTGCGTCCCTGTCTGTGTGCCCAAGCCGTCCATTGAACATCAGTCTGAGCAGGGTGGATCAAGGGTCCCCTCTTTAACCTTGTTATTGAAACGTATACAAAACATCCAGTTCGTAAGTCTTACCGATGTTGGTGCGTCAATATCTGCTTTGTGTGATTCAACACATATCTTCTCTTTGTCTTCATAAGAACCTTAAAGATAAAGAGAAACCAAAGTAATTTTTATAAATATCATGTTTAGAGAAAAATATTTACATTGATTTAAGCACAACATTTTAGCAAAATATTAAGATTGATTTAAATTAACGCCAATTTTGGCAATCTAAACAAAGATCAACAAAGTCGTTAATTTTACCGAATTTTGTACGGTACGTGGTAAGGGAATTCATACATATTTCACCAATTATGTATTTCTATACTAGTTCCAAATCGAGGGCTCAGCGCAACACAGCCTCATCTCCATTTCGGCCATTTGAGAAAATCGCATTTAAAAAATTTTGGCAATCTGAAATGGCTCATAACAAAAGTGAAGAATTAATAATTAAGCTAAAGCTTACTTTTGTATTTTCTTTATATATTTTCTTTATATTCTCGTCATATATTTGGTAAAATGGCATAAATTTATCTTCACAAGTAGCTTAATTACTAAATAATAATGATAAATGGCAACATGATGGAAATGCGTTTCACTGGTCTGTAGCTGCATTGTGGTTGGAGATGGAGATAAGGCTTTGTTGTTACTGGAAAGCTGACATTTTCCTGAAACATTTGATACCCAAATCTCATTTTGGCCAAACATGGAGATGAGGCAGTGTTGCGCTGAGCCCTCGAAATATATCACAATAATGTCACACAAATCTATTATGTATTGTCTGGTCACTACTGGATTATGTGTACGTCATTTCAGAACCCCTCAACATGAGAGCGGGGCCACTTTTTCATTAAATGTTTTCATGGACATGAAAACAGCTCACCAATTTTATTGTTGATTTTTTAAATTCTGTTTTCATTTGATCGAATATCCAAGTTGTCAGCCAAGATACGTATCGATTTGAATCTGCAGCACAGTTATCGATGTATCGTCTCTGTTTTTCTTATATTTGACATATAATTTTAGTTGAGAAAACTATTTCCTCAAATTATTTGTGCTAAGCATCGGCGTTGTTTTATTTTTTATTTCAATATAAAAACTGGATTTTTCATCCACAAGATGCAATAAAGGCAAAAATAATAATATTAATGTAACTATTAATGTCAGGAGTGTATATATTGAGCAAAACAAATCTGGAAAACCTTTTAAAAAATAAACATAATATATACAATTTAGAGTGACAAACAAATTTAAATTAAGTCAAATTTAATAAGAGCAAAGCAACCCAACAACCCCTTGTGTAAAGGTGAAAATTAATAATCGAACTTCAGCTCATTATTATGAATGTAACAAAGAGCATTATTTCTAGTATAACATAATTCAAAGGAGTTCGACTTCATTCTGCTCTTTTCCATACAAATGAAGTGTTTTAAACTCTTTCTGAATTGCGTAATGGTGTCGATTTCCGCAGGTATAGAATAATTGTCAAAAATCTTTTTACAGCGAATATTCCAAATTTGTCTGAGCATTTTAACTACGATGACAGCCTGAACCGGTTTTAATTTATATCCCAGAATTCTGTTAGTGTCATTCAAGTAAAAATGTTTGTTCCCCGAATATTTTCTGAGCAGATGTTCAACAGAGATCCAGGCTTCTAAAGAGCAAGTACAATAAATAAAGAGATGTTCGTGAGATTCTTCTTCCATATTACAAAGGGGACAAGTCAATTCCTTAACTATGTCATTTTTATACAAAACATCCTTGGTAGGTAAGATCCTATGTTTTAATTTATACAGAAACTGTTTATCGTCAGGATCCATTAGAAATTTTTTTAAACCACTTTTCCATATCAAAGACCATTCAAGATCATGACTTAAATGAAAGATATTTTGCCAAATTGTTCTAACTCTAGGAACAGAAAATTTCTTAAGAATCAAATTAACATAATTAGACTTGGCGTTAGTTTTTATGAATCGGAGTAGACTCGTTATCCTTAATAACTAGCCAATTACATATATGGTTAGCTGGCCCTTCTCTCTTTTCTTCAATTAAGTTATAATCAATATGCTGTTTAAAACGCCCCACTATTCTACCAGCATTGATATTATGTGTGGCACAGTATTGTGCAATTTCCTGGAAGGTAATTAGTTTTCCCTATCTAACAACATCTTTAATCTTATGAATACCAACTGATTTAAGCAAAGGACCACCAAAAGTAGAATTATCTTTTGTGACCCTAACATTGTTCCATAAAGGAACTTTTCTGGTTTCTAGGACACTCAAAAAATTACAATCTAACTTTCCTCCGACCTTTTCAAAGGCGAGGATAAGGTCACTATAAAAAGGAGTAGTTTTTAGAAACTTTTTCACGTTGGCAAAAATGTACCATCCCAAATGGTCAGTAGCACTAGCTTTAATTATCCAATAGTCCAAAAATAATTTTCATTTCCCTTGCGAGGAGGAGTAGTGTGCCAACCAATTCAATTTAAGACTCATTAATTTGCAGTTAACGTCAACAAGACCCATTCCCCCAAATTCTTTCGGACCGGTGACTGTACTCCTCTTAATGTTTTCAATCTTGCCATCCCAAAATAATTTCCAAATCATATCACTCATTTTCTTAATAACTTTTACCGGACAGGCTATAACACTGCCTAGGTAATTAATACCTGACCCAACCAAAGTATTTACAATAACAACCTTACCATTATAGTTTAAATTACGTTTAGACCATTTATCTAAAGTACAACGGATTTTATTTATTCTTGGTTCCCAATTATCAATTGGTGTGACATCGTTCCCAACAATAATCCCTAAGATTTGGAGCTTATTACACCACGAAAGTTACACGGTTTATCAGTTCTATTATTCCATTTCCCGAGCCACAAACCTTTAGACTTTTCTACATTGAGTTCAGACCCACTACCTTTACAATAGATATTAAGAATGTTCCGAATAGCATCAAATTCATTGTTAACACTGACAAAGAATGTAGTATCATCAGCATGTTGTATTGACCGAATACTACTTTTATCTTCAGGCGTAATAATGCCGTTTAAATTACAATTTGTTCTAACCAAACTCGCTAGCCCTTCAGCACATATAGAGTAAAGAAGTGGGGACAGAGGACACCCTTGTCTGATCCCCGAAAGACTTTAATCGGAAAGCCAGTAAAATGATTAATAATGATATTACAATGAGGATTACTATACAAAAGGTTAACCCACTTAATCAAAGACGGAGGAATCCCCATTTTCGTCATAACAGTAAACATGTAATTCCAACTAATTCTATCAAAAGCCTTCTCTTGATCTATACTAATGAGAGCAGCCTCCAAATTTTCTAAATTAACATAATCGATAGCATCACGCAAGACCATAAGATTATCTTGAATTTTCCTTCCGACAACCCCGCAAGTTTGTTCTTCTCCTATAAGGAGAGGCATAATAAGTTTTAATCTATTCGTAATAACTTTGGATAAAATCTTATAGTCTACAGTGAGTAAACTGATAGGGCGCCAGTTTTTTAATTCACACCTGTTTCCCCTGTTTTTATAAATAAGTCTGATTAAAGCAGAATTCATAATGTTGCAGAAACGACCATTTTTGAAACAATGATTATAAACGCGCAAGATATCAGAACCAACAGTGTTCCAATAAGTCTGGTATAATTCCACCTTAAGCCCATCCAGGCCCGGAGACTTGTTTTTCTTCATTTGGAAGAGAGCTACTTTGACTTTATCAGCCGTAATATCTCTTTCTAGATTACAATAAATATTATTCGGAATATGTTTTTTCTCAATTTTTGATGGAATGACTTCTGCTTTATACAGATCAGAATAGAAGTTATTGGCACAGTCTAACATAGTGTAAGGTTGATCAACATATTTTCCTTCAGAATTAATCAACTTATCAATTTTACTATTTTGTATTTGTTGTTTTTCCAGATTCAGAAAGAATTTAAAAGCTTTTTCACCTTCATCTATAATATTATTCCGAACTCTAACTTTAGCTTTGGACCATTCATCCATCTCATAGTTTTTTAGCTTAATCTCTAGATCTTTAATGATATCAGGGTTTGAGTTAGGATTATCTATAAGAGAATTGTAATTTCTTTGTAAATCAATTTGTTTTTGTTTTTGACGATGTGCTTTTTCTTTACCATAATCTTGAATAATTTATTTAATTCTAAATTTCCCACTTTCCCACAAATCAAGCAAGTCGTAATTATCTTTTTGAGTAATCCAAATTTTCCAAAAGGTCTCTGTACGATAATTACAATCATTATCAGTTAGAAGATTATTGTTACAAATCCACTTGCCTTGACCGTGTAAATTATTAGGATCATGTAATTTCATGGAAACAAAAGAGTGATCAGAAAAGCCATGCGGAATAACTGAATCGTCTAAAACGTTACTGAGAAGATTCGAAGACATAAAAAGATAATCTATTCTGCTCGCCTGCTTAGTAGCTTTGTGATAATGAGTATAACCTGCTTCTTCAGGACAAATAGTGCGCCAGACATCACAGAGATCTTTTTCAATTAAAACATTCTTAAGAATAGTTTTACTAGCATCCTTAATGTTAACATTATCAATATTGCAATTAAAATCCCCTCCAATAATGGAATTATCATTTACAGTAACATGATCACCCAGGCCATCCCAAAAAATAGCCCCTGTCGTACGATTCGTTTGGAGCATAAACCGAGGCAACAAAAAGAGTGGAATTGTTCCATTTAATTTGACCTTTGATCCATCTCCCTCTCTCATCCCTATCAATATTATCGATATCGAAATCGGATTTGTCAGAAGTAAGAATAGCTACCCCCCTGGACTGACGATTGCCATGGCTAAAAACCACCTTCCCCTGCCACTGTTTGCTCCAAACTGACTCGTCGCTTTCTTCACTATGTGTTTCCTGAAGAAAAATTAAACAAAATTTTTTACGATGTAAAAAATCAAAAATCACATTACGTTTGAGGTCGTTTCTCAAGCCATTGACATTAACGGAGGCAATTGACAGAAGAGTCATACAGAAAAAGATAATAACTAGTAACTTGATCATAATAATAAAATAAGGAGAAAAAAGCAAGTCTATTTTGCTCGTCCTCTACCTTTCCCTTTCTGGTTGTGATGGTTGGGTTGGGTGGATTGTTTGGACTGACTTGCACTACTTGCCGTGTTGGTCTTCAGCTGGCACGATGGACCTTGCTTATCAACCTCGCTAGTCTTACTCGTAGACGCCGATTGCGAAACATTCTCGGTTCATTTTCTTTCCCATGATGTGCGTTTTTCTACGTCGTTGGACTCCTTTGCGTGTATAGAGAGTGTATTCTTCTTCCTGGTCATTTTGGCCTTCAGTGTGGGACTCTGCTTCATCCATTTCTTGTAGTTGTACCTCTTCATTTCCCGAATCCAAACATTCTCCTCTTTGGCTTGTCTGGACGTCCATGTCGGATGATAGCTCGCTCTCGCTTTCCGTTTCTTCGTCATCTCTTGCAACCTTCTTGTTCTCGTCGTTATCTTCCTCCTCTCTGATCTTACGCTTCCTATCGTTCTCTCTTCTCACCGCTTCATCCCAAAAACCGGTCTTGGTTTTAGGCTTGCGATTGACATCCGTCTTGCACGTCTTTGGATCTTTCTTTTCGTTCTGATGCTCTTTCTCTCTCCCGGTTTCTTCCTCTTCTTTTCTTGACACCTCTTTTGGAGTTTTCTCCTCTTCTCCCTCTTTGTCTCTATCGTCGGTAGCATCATATTCATGTTCTAGTTCTCTTTCTGCCGCGATGACTATGACTGGAGTTTGCTGTTGTTCTTCATCTTCTTGATCATGCCATGCTGCTCGATGGGCGCCACTGCCACAGATAAAAAAGCGGCCGCGGAGATCGCAGTCACGAGCAAAATGGCCGGGACGACTACATATCTTGCAGGTCTTTTCTTGTCCTCGATGACGGACCGGTAGCGAGAAACCTCCTACTTTGATATAACTCGGGATCCGTTTTTTGATATTTTTGAGCAGAATGCTTCTAACTCCTGTCTCAATCATCTCGTTGAAGTCGTGGAAGTGGCGTCTAAGGTTTGTGACAGTGCCGTACTGCATCAAAGCGTTGGTTATTACAGTATCAGTCATCTCGTAAGGAACTCTGACATACACTACTGTCGAATTTTTAATATTGGTGCGTTCACACTGAACAAGGACTTTCTTCAGAATCATACCATGGGTTGCTATACGTTCACAGTGCATGCTGTTGTCGAATGATACGTTGTACCAACCGTTCTCTAAAGGTGCTATACACTTGAATGTTTGAACCGCCTTGAGCTCTTTGTTTATTGCGTCATACACCTGTCTTACAGTGACTCCTTCTAGATTCCTTGTATTGAATCTTATTGTGTTTGGTCGTTTGAGCGTGGCCTGGTCGTTGGTCCCCTGACAGAACATGGCGGAAAAAATGGCTTCAGTAGAAATCCTACTGAACCCCCCAAAAAGCTGAAAGGCCCTAAGGCCTAAATAAAACTTCTTTGGACTGCTATCACAGTTGTTTTTAGAAAGCAAAACTCACCGAAAGCAATGGAAAGGCTTTTGGAGATCCTTCAAAGCATAAAACAGGAGAACATTGGCGAAAATCAGGAGCGATTTTGAGACACGTCTTGCGCATCGGAACGCTTTTATTTAATTTAATATTTATTTATTTATTTAATATTTATTTATTTATTTAATATTTATTTATTATTTATTTATTTAATATTTATTTATTTATTTAATATTTATTTATTTAATATTTATTTAATATTTATTTATTTATTTATTTTTTCTCTTTGTGGAGTTCAGGACTCCATTTATTTCAACATCAAATCAATTACATCAGATCAAATACAAAATCACATCAACAAAACACGAAAAATCAGGAAGTTAAACAAGCAAAACAATAAGTGGACAATTCTATAAGTTATCTTACAGGGAAATGTACACTGAATTATTTACAATTAAAAACAAGAAAGAAAGAAATAGGAGGAAATTACATAATGCTGGGATACTGGAACGGATAAGTTAATAGTCAAACTGTAACTGCTTGGCTTCATTAACCCTTTCAACTCAGCCCTGTGTAAAAATCGATCGCGGGCGATCGATAAATTTGGAAGCTTGTATTTTTTGTTTGCCGCCCTCTATTTGCTTACGTTTGATACCAATTTGTAGCCTATTAGTCCGGCTTTCCAATGATCAAGTTTGTTTTGTGATTGAACGAGTAGTGAGGGAAGATCAGGATTCTAGCACATGATGGTTTTTGAGTGTTGTTTTGTAAAATAGATTGTAAAAAATGGGTTTTGGATATGTTGATGACGTCATCATTGTTTTTTCTGTTGATGACGTCATCGAGGAGGTATTGAGGTTTGAATGTAAATTGATTAAAATCTAAATTATTTATAGAAAAACATATTGAAAATCGAAGTTTTTTATTAAAAGACGATGCCGACAAAGTATTTATCGAAAACGATTATTCCGTGCGAATGACTTTTAGTAGGGAAAACATACAAGTGTCGTACACCCAGTGTGCCAGGTGATGAGTTTTGCGCGCAACATCAGTGGCGTGTTCGACACGGAAGAAGTATACCAGTACCAGTTCCTTGTCGAAGATGAAAAATTGGAACAAAATCAAAGGCAAATTTATGTACGAAATGCGGTAATGTATTAGAATTAAATTTGTTAAAGCGTGTTAAAGAGAGAGCTAGACAAAATTATGATCTTGTTATGAAAGAGTTGGTTGAAAAAACAACACGTTTATAATTTTAAAAAAATTTAATTTCAATTATACGGGGGAGGTCTATCTTGAATAGGTGTAAATACCCGCTCTGCTGTTGATTGCGAAGCGGGTTTTTCATAAGATTTTTCTATAGAAAAGTTTACTTTAAATTCAAAAGTTTTTCTATAAGGTCTTTTTTTCTTCTTTATCAAGTTACGCTGGTTTCTTTGTCGATGATGGCTTTAACATCTTTAGGAGCGTCTTTAGGAGTAAATTTAGTTCGAATGTTTTCTTTCATTTGCGAGTATTTATTTCGCTCCTCGTTGATTAAATGAAATTCTCCTTGGCTTATAAAACCGTCTTCGATCGCTTTTGAAACGTGACTGTCGATGGTGTTGAGTTTACTTTCAGCTAAAACTCTAATCTCATTATGTTTTTTAGCTTTTTTAGAGAGTTTGTATTTTGCGTATTTTAGGGGAATGGTTGAGATGCCTAGCCCTACAGCTTGTCCTACAACTAATCCGATCGGCTCTCCTATAACGCTGGCAATACTGGCGAATCCAGTTCCTGTAGCTCCAACAGCGCCATATAGTGCCATTGTTTCTACGATGGAATAAGTTTTGAGGATTTTATTATATTTTTTATAGGTTTTCCCACGCTCGTTTCTTTCTTTTAAAATTTCTTTTTGAATGTTGTCGATTTTTTATAAACGAAACGCATTCACATTTAACTCTTCAACATTGCTAGAAGTATCACTAGTCGCTAACATTGGATACAATCTTGTTGTTTCGGTAGAGACACTCATTATTTCTATTAATAACAAAATATTATAATGTTATTTTAAACTAACAAAAAACTTACGATATAAATATCGTAACAGACCCCCATGTTTCTAGAGCTAAAAAAGGTTGCTCGTAGAAAGACTTTTTTATCTTGTGTTTTGTAGCAAACACCGCATTCTAAATGCTGCGGTTCATCACCAAAATATAAATTAGACTCTCTAAAAAGTTCAACACCAAAACGTGTATTAATGTTTATTTCATGGTTTGATGCGTTTGAATAAAAATGATCACCTCTAATTATTTTAGCATAAGTTGAACATTTTAATTATTGACGAACATAAAACAGTGGGAAAGTTTCCTCCCATATATATATAAATTAAATCGGGAGGGTGGCCTTAGCTTTCGATCCAATCCGGACCTTCATCAGAGGCTTTGACAAAGTACAACATAAAAACTCATCCATTTATAGGGAAAAGGGAAAGCAAAGGATCATGGGGCGGGATCGAAAACAGGCGGGAAGATAGTGACCAATTAAAGATAAGCATCAGTCTAGAAAAAGCCAATAGGAGTATCAGAAGTGAACAAAGGGGGATTATTGAGCCACACAATAAGTAGATGTGGCAGCTCATGGTGAAGCTAGGGTAAAGGAGGGATTATTGAGCCACACAATAGATAGAGGTGGTAGCTTTTAGTAAAGGACAATACACAAAGGGATACGACAACAACAAAAGGGGGTTTTAAGCCTTACAAATTGAGGAGTTTGTGTGTGGGTGTAAATAGCTAAATTAAAATAGTCCTATGTTAACATTGACTACCAAACATTTGAATCTGTGCATGCTGAGGTAACGCGTATAGATCTGTTCGCCTTGTTAATATTTATCGACCAGAAAGGGATGTTGATGGTAAACATGTAAACTTCTCCAGTTTTCTGCAGGAATTTGAAAAATTAATTGTCGATTATCTCTTACACCCATCTGACATTATTTTAACCGGCGATTTTAACATTCATATGGACATTATTTCAAACAATTATGCAAATCAGTTTATATATCTGCTCTCTGCTCATGGACTTATACAGCACATCACAGCACCCACTCATCGGTATGGTCACTGTCTTGACCTCATGATAAGGCCCAAAAAAATTGTTGAGTTGCCCTCCAGTGAAAATATTTGAAGGGGTCGGTCGGTCGGGATTTTTTTTCTCCTTGACTGTCATTTTAAGATTGAAATGCATTGGAACTGAAACCACATTTTGCTTCAGAATAAAAGTATCCCAAGCATTTTTGTTGTACTTTTCGCTGTGATTGATACAGCAAATTCATCCATATTGCGTGCAATGCTCAACATGCAACATGTGAGTGGCCATTCGATTTGAAAATGTGTAGATTGAGTCGCAATCGTTGACACACGTACAGTGCGGGGAGCCAGTGCACAACGTGTAAGGGCCATTTGATTTGAAAACGTGCAGATTGAGTCGCAATCATTGACATACATGTACAAAACAGTGGGCGAAGCCAGTGGAAAACATGCGAGGGGCCATTCGATTGGAAAACGTGTAGATTTGAGTCGCAATCGTTGGCAGTGCACCATGTCAGGGCCGGGGCCATTCAATTTGAAAATATGTAGGCCTAGATTGAGTCTTGGGTACCGGTAAAAAAAAGTGGAAAATTTCACAAATTAAACGTATTATGTTTTATACAAAGAAAATTGGTAAGTTGCATTAACAAATAGGCCTATAGGTAAAACTTGTAGCTTTGCATGGTGAGGATGATGAGTAAGACTAATTGCGGTGACACCATGTGGAATCTCAATTGAGTAGTAATTAGTTCTGAAAAGAACTGGGGGTATGGCCTATGAAAATAGGCCTATGAAAAAAAAACGACCCGAGATTTCAGCACTTTTGGGTCGGTCGGTGGAGGGCAACTCAACATCTTTTTTTGGGCCTAACGCGTGAAAATACTTCACCTCTTATCTCGAATATAACTATTCATCCTGGCTTATCTGATCATTATGCAATCATGGTAATTTAAACCTTAAAAACCTCCCATACCTACCATTTCTGTAACTACTCGCCACTGGAAAAAAGTAAATATTAAAGATTTATGTCATGATGTTGAATCTCAACTGGAAAATGTAAAGCTTGAAGATGGTGAGCTGGATTCTTGTGTCAGTCTATTTGAATCTACTGTCCGTAACATCTTGGATGATCATGCTCCGCAAAAAAACTCGAACTGTTAAACTACAATCTGAATCCCCCTGGTTCAATGATGATATCCGTGCTGCAAGGAAAATCAGCCGTCAACTTGAGCGAAGATGGCGTGACAATGGGTAAACTTGGAGTACATTGGCAAGAATACTGTAACCAACGTGATATTGTGAAGAACATGATTAACCAGGCAAAATAACTCACTACTCATCTCTTGTGGAAGATAGCTCTGGTGATCAGAAAAAAACTCTTTAACATTGTTGAAAAGCTGCTTCATAAACCCAAAGCTCCAGTGCTTCCATCTACACACTCCGATCAGGACCTCGCAAATGCTTTTTCAAACTTTTTTGTCACAAAAATTGAGAATATCCGTCGTTCTTTTCCCTCAGTACCTGCCATTCTATCACAAACACCATCACGCAAGGATCCACAATGTAGACTGTCCATGTTTGAGCCTACTAGTGTTATGGAGATCAAGAAACTCATCATGAAATCGCCATCAAAATCATGTGAACTTGATCCAGTGCCGACTTCACTAATAAAACAAAATATTGATGTGTTTGCTAAGTATATCACAATTATTGTAAACAGATCTCTTTCTTCCGGTTGTTTCCCGAATAGCCAGAAGGTTGCTCATGTTAAACCACTCCTAAAGAAACCCAATTTGGACAAGGAAGTTTTCAAAAATTTCCGACTAGTAGCGAATTTAAAGTACCTTGGAAAAACAATCGAGCGAGTTGTTTCATCACGGATCTCTGACCATGTTCGTGCTAATAACCTGTCGGACACATTTCAGTCAGCCTACAAACCAATTCATGGAACGGAAACTGCTCTTCTTCGCGTCAACAATGACATTTTATCTGCCATGGATGAGGGGAAAATCACTGCATTAGTTTTGTTAGACTTAAGCGCCGCTTTTGACACGGTCGATCGTAAAATCCTTCTCTCCCGCCTTCAATATCATCTTAGAATACATGACACAGCCCATGACACAGCCCTATACCTTTTAAATAGGCCTCAGCATGTTTGTATTGGTAACGCTATCTCCGAGCCTGTTATTCTTGACTATTCTGTACCCCAAGGCTCTATGCTCGGCCCACAGTGGTTTACTGTTTATACCTGTGTACAGTTTCCAAGCACACGTGTATCCTGTTTTGGACTCGTTCAGGGAGAATGCTTTAATACCCCGTTTGATAGGTTTTTTAGGCATGTACTGAACAAAACTTAAGCGTCCCTTGAATTTCAACATACTCTCGTCTGGAGACAGATTCTGCGCAGGGTTATACAGGTTGAGAAACTTCGGGACGAGGACTTCTATCAAGGGCCGAACTTTGGAAAGTTTGTCCCGTTTAGGCAAGGCTATACGAGGAATTTGGTTATTTGAGATGTGGAGGAACCGAAGAATTGAACTGAACCGATTACGGGACATGATCGACGGATAGAATGGGATGTGAAGAATTTCAGATGTCGACCAGTACATCTTGTATTGAGAGGATTTGTTTATGCCCATAGCAATGAGAAGTGCCACAAATGCCATCATTTCTGGAATGTTGGTTGGGTGCCAGGAGAATTGTTGATCAAGTTTTGAGTCTATTGTTTGCTGCGCATAGCGATTCGTCTCGTCGACGAGCATATTCCACACGAGTTGACAAAAATACAGCTTGAAGATCTCCACTGCCGACAGTGTGGCAAAGTCGCCGGTGGGGCCAGAATTTCCAGTGAGCTGCACAGTCCCACAGTCGTAATGGTCTCGTCGTTCCCAACCGGATCGGAAATCTAACTTTCCTGTCGTCCTCCTTGATCTCGGCCGGCTGTCATGTTGGTAGGTAGGCTGCAACAGAAAAACAAGGCAAAGGAGGATTAATCTCGGTCCTTTGTAAATACAATATCTCAATGCTACTTTGCTGCATGTTCACAGGCCACAGGGGGTCATGCGTAAAATGAATATTGTGCTGAGAAAAGAAATATGGCAGCTTTCATCCACTCTCCAAAACTCGTTGTCGATAAATTTTCGTTTTAATGTGGGATTGTGAATGTGAATTCCCCCAACTTCTTGCATAATACGACTTATAAGGGCCTTTCGAATACGAGGCTATTCTTTTGGAAGCTTGAGACTAAGAGTGCATTTTCAGCCTGTTGACGCTAAACAGCACGACCGGCTATGGGTGGATGTTAAAATTTCTATGCTATGTCTATACATCAACTTGCTGTTTCAATGAATACAAATATTACCCCAACAAACTACTATTTTTTTTAACATTTTCACTTGACTTTTTTGACCCAGTCCAGGGGGTGGGGATTTGGTCAATCCTATTAAAGGGATCCATTTTCTAAATTTACATTCCTCAACTCCAACATTTGTTTCCCCTTGAGCATATAAAAAAAATGCATCCAATATTTACGCTATAGCCTAGGAAAATAAGTGAATTACATTAATTTGCATTGGGCCAGGAAGAGTAACGTTAACTGTTACTACTAATTACTATACTATTACTAGTGTTAGTTATTCAGTTTTACTGTGATTTAGGCCTACCTCTTGAACGAATTCCGCTGGAAGTTTTACTAATGTCTTCATCGGTTACTTCGTCATCTGATTCTGAGCCACTGTCTGCCAAAATCTCAGCCAAAATGCCATCATTTATGTCCGTTTCCGTCATAATAATAATAATAATAATGTGTGGACTTATATAGAGCACGTATCCACCAACTGAGTGGTGCTCAAGGCGCATTATATTATTACCCCTGCTCATAAGGCTCATAAATCATTCCTGAAACCATCTCAGCTCCCTGGGGAGTATACAGCTCAATTGCTGCCATTACAGCGCATATATGGCTAATCAACCAACTCTGCCCTCACAGGTACCCATTTAACCCCTGGGTGGAGAGAAGCAATTATGGTTAAGTGTCTTGCTCAAGGACACAAGTGTCACGTCCGGGATTCGAACCCACATTCTGCTGCTAACACCAGAACTTGAGTCAGGTAAGCTAGACCGCTCGGCCACGACACTCCACGATTGCAACTAAAAACTGACCGTTGTGGAAGCGAGTGGACGCTAGCACCGGGAACCGCAAAAGTGACGCACTTTTTCTTTTCATAAACTTTTATACACTTCATTCCTGTCAATAGAGGGCGCCAACCAAAAAAACCACTCGAGCATTTTCAGGTGGTGAATTAAGTAGCCGTGGTCGTCAAGGGCATGCCGATTCCCGGCACCTTTTAGAGCCCACAGGATCGAAGCGTATCACAACAAAGGCTCTTTTTAGAGCCCGTGGGATCGAAAGGGTTAAACTCATATACAACTGCTTCCAACTGCATACAAAATAAGATTTAAAGCAGACATCCAGGGCTTTCAAAAGAGACGCTTGTGGTAATGCCCTCCTCTCCATGATTAGGAAAACCTGCTGTGGCGACACTACACTTCCATCTAGGGCAGCGGCGTAGCAAGGAATTTTTCAGGGGGGGGGGGCCAGGGGTATGGGTTTTTTCCCTTTTCTTTATATTTTCTGTTTTTGGGGCACTATGAGGATTTTTCGTGGGGGGGGGGCACCTGGGGGGGGCACTGGAAATTTGTGGGGGGGCACGTGCCCCCCAGGCCCCCCCGTGGCTACGCCGCTGACCTAGGGCCAGAATATATGGTTGAGATCTCGACTTAGAGCTGATGTCTTTCAGGTAGTGATCCAGGTTTGTGTTCTCCTAAGAAAATACAACGAAACAGAAAAGTCAAACTCAGTTATGGAGAATAATGGAGGGCCAATTCCATATTAAACTCTTGCTCTACCCTTCTAAAACAATGGACATGCATGTTGCATGTTGCTCTTTGAATATTCTTTTCTTATTATGAAACAGCCATCACTACCATTGTTATTGATGCATGAGTTCTTACAGAAAACTACACGTGTAACATGCCATTGAAGCAATGCTTTGTACTGCAACTTTTTTTTCAGCTGAATTTTCATTCAAATCACTGTCAATTGTGCATGCATGATTGAATTTCAACCATTTCATTACAAGCTGTGTAGAACATGTCATTCTGTCATTTGATTTTTGATTTTTTAAAATTCATGCAATACTTGTTGATATATTCTATAAAAAAAAATTAGGGGGAACTTAGAAGTTGTGATGGGTGTACACTGGCATGAACTTTGAAATTTTGACTGATTTTGACCCTTGTAGTAGTAGGAGGGTGTGTTATTTTATCATTTAAATGTCTATTACTATGCCCCCACAGCCAATAAATAAAAATAAGAAGCACACAAAAAAGGAGCTTGGTTCAACAACAAAAGTATACTCACATATCCAGTGCAGCCTTGTGGGTCTTTAACAAATGGAACATCCTCTATAATTTGCTTTGCCAATTCTGCCTTCACAAAAGAAGAGGGTCTATAAGACAAAAATTGAATTTCTGTAATTATGGCACCATACTTTGGATTAAATGATATAGTTGACTTGCAGTATATTAACTAAACCCCAATCTCATAGATAACTGCTCTTTGTAGTAATTTTTGCACTTAAAAAATGCCAAAGTATGTTTCTTTTTACTAAAACAAACCTCCTGCTGTACATGCTACAAACAATATATTCAGTTTCCACACAGTAAGCTCAACAAGAGGTCAACTTATTCAAATAATAATTGTTGCCGTAAATAACATTAGAGATTTTTGTGGTAATTATGGGAAATCTCCACAATTTTCATAACAATTTCTAATCATTCAACAATTTACCAGAAATTGTTTTATTTCTAAAAATATTTGTTTACATCTGAAAAAAAAAATCATTCTAGAACCATGCAAAAATCAGTGCATACAGCTTAGTCTGGCATCAGATGTATGCTTGTAAACATTTTAAACTTTCTTGTTTCCATAACGCTGCACAAGATAGGCACATAGTTGTTGTACCATCATCTTCTTGTCTGATTTTGAAATGCATCTGTTGCTGTTGATCCGTGTAACAAGTTTGATGCCAGGTGGGTCACATTTGAGGATCTGTCTAACATCCTAAATGAAAAAATAAAAAATAAATAAATAAAAAAACCTATTATGAAAAACTCAGTTGTGGGATAAAGGGGCAAAATTTAATAAAAATTTCCATGTAGGCCGGCAAGCATTTTTTCATCATCAATACCGTCAACTATGTTCCAGCAATGGTTTGGAAAAAGCTGCATCTTTTTACAAAAAAATACAAATGGAAACTTACAAATAATTGCTGTTTTGATGTTACAGCTTCATTGGCACGTTCTTCAGTGATGCTACTAGTAATCTCTGTTTCTGTTTCATCAGTCACATCATACCCCAATGTAGCTTGGCTCGATGACTGAGAAGGACTGTCAATCGGGCTAGGAGTTTCTGGAACAATCAGGGTTGTTGCTGTTGAACTGGCACTCAATACACTGCCTATCTCCGAAGGAGAGGACATGCTGTCTAGCAAATGCTCAGTGGATATATCTCCCATTGTGATTGGAATGTGTATGGCGTACTGCAAAATATAAAACATGATGTAATACAAATTAAGGGAAGATGAACAACAAACTTTACTGTCAAAGTGTATGAGAATACTGGAAGCAACTGTTTGATAGATGCTAGCTATAGTTGTGAAGATGATATAATTTGTTTAGGTCCACCACTAAAGTAATATTTGTACATTACTGGTATTAAAGACATTTGGAGGTACTGTGCATGGGATATAACCACGACTATATATGATCATGTGTCCAATCTGTGATAAAAATTATAATTACGGCTCTCTGTCCAGCACTAAGCAAGGCATACTTATCTGCATACCAACCTGCATACCATTAATCAAGCTAATCTGAAACGTGTTACAATAAACCAAACTGGATTTGTCACATCATAGCTTTTCACTGAATGGTGAGGCTTGTGGTCCAGGACATTAGTACAAGGTTGTCCATGGTTTAACAATTAGTTTCATGCAGCCATCAACAATAACCATCAGCTCAACATTTCCAAAGTGTGGCTCATCATCCCAACTCATAAGAACTTTGACATTTGTTCTGTAAGTATAACCATTGATATTGGCACTACTGACCACTGTTATGTCCGTGTCTGGTGGGCAATGAAGTGCCCCACATACCTGATCAGCATTTTCAAGTTCTGAAGCCTTTACAACCATTTCCACAGACCAACTTTCAATACCTTGTTTCATCAGAAACTCATATCCTTGAGCCAACTGATGTCTATCCGCCAGGGTTTTGGATATAGTTATGAAGTTTTGCCCATTTCTTCAGCTGCTTGTGTTTTCCCTCCATTCTCATTACTGAGTATTGGGTAAGAGGACCTAGACGTCTGATTGCATTTGGGTAATGTACACAGTTATGTTGCTTAGGTGTAAGCTGCCTATCCGGAAAGAGTTTCAGGAACAGGGAGTGGTGATCTTCAATTTTTGATTTTAGGAAGAAAGTTCCAATTTTACAGATTTTTTGAGCATTTACAAGCTTGAAAATGTCCAAAATTTGTAGCAGCATATTCCAGTACTTGAAGTCTTCATCTATTTTGTCACCAATTAAAAGGGGAAAATAGAGCATTAGGCAGTTCATCTGAGCAGCCTTTTGTCCACTTGGTCCACCTGCATTAGCTACTTGGTGTGCAGTTAAAGAGCTTGGTCGGTTCCTCTTGTCTGTGAAACCAAAATTAAAGGACTGCAGCCTGCTGTTGAAGTGATCAAGAGTGATCTTCCTATTTTCAAGTATCTTGCCAAGGACTAATTTTAATTCAAGAGGTAGAACTCCCTCTGAAAAATCATGCATTATGTCTAATGCCAAGTTTTGAGTTACATGAAAATATGGCAGCGAATTTAAAATGCTCATATAGCGTAAGCCTGTTGCAGATGGGTTGTTGGCTTTGATATCACTTGCATAAATGTCTTCTTTTCTGAGAAGCTGTTCATCTTCAACTGGTGTTCTTTGAGCTTGCTCTCGATCCATTTTACATCTTCGGCAGTAATAGTTACTTACAAAACATGTGAGATATCCTAGCATTGAGTTCAATGCTAGGTTGTCTCCTATAACTTGAAATAGTTTAGGCTTGACAATACCAACATACTCATTAGGAGAGTTTATTTGGAGTCCCGTTCTCTCAATTTCTATTAGGTCTCGTATGACAGGGGACAAAATACTTTCCATTCCATATTTGGAAACAAATCTCGTCGGAGCTAAGGCAATCAACAAAATATTGCGAAGGCCTGCTTAGTACTGCTTAGGCAAACATGGGAAGCCGATATAGACTCCAGTAAGTTTGTGAACGCCCTTCTTTGAACCCAGAGGGTTAGCTGTTTCGAAGTCGTCGGAGTACAGTAAAATAGGTACTGTTTCACCTCCAAGACTATGGTTTTTCTTTAAAATATAATCCATCACGATAAGACTGTAGCACATCTGTGTCATCAGACTCTGCCCCTTGTAGAATTCCTGACATATAGCCTGGTTGTTGTAGAAACCTGGTAATCACTTCTCTTAGAGGGATGTATTGGAATGATTCCCTGTGTTTTTCTTGATAATTTCTGCCTGTGCATCTGTCACTTTGAACTCTGAATATTGCACCAAGCTGTTTCTCAACTGGTTCAACTAGCAAATCTGCATCCTTAATATACTTCCTTTGTTTGTATTCTGTTGCAAAATCACCAAAAATTTCCTTGACACTATCAAGCTTGTTTTCAAGATTGGTCAACGATTCCTCAGTAGGTTGCACACCATTTCTTATACATCTGAATAATGGTGACAATTGATGTTATATCTGTCCTATAACATTACCCAACAGCTCCTTGGATTCGTTAATAACATACTGCACAGTTGTTGCAGGTACAGCAGTGCTTTTCATACGTGCTACATAAGCAGCTATAGAATCTTTGATTTCTACATCAAAATTTGCGTTTTCTCCTTCCTCTGCACCTTCTTGCTCCACATGATTTTGGTCTTGAAATGCTTCCTGTTGCACGTCTGTAGCTTGAACCACGCCAGAATATTTTGTTACAGTTGCGCTCTGCACATATGAGGTTTGTGCATGTGGTGGAAAGGATGGCATGAACAACCTTCAGATGAACAAACAAACCATGAATTCCTCCTACTATAATCAAACATTTGCAACATTTGAATGATTTCATGATTCATGTGTCGTATCAATGGTGGTGCGATGTAATGCAAATCTGTAAATTTAAGCAAATAACAGAGTACTCCATCTTATTTGTCTTACTGGATTTTAAAAAATAGTTGTATCAGTTCATGTAACTCCCAGGGATTATAACTCTTCAAACCCAATGAACTCAAAAAGTTTTATTTACGATACAAATTTATTTAAACAAAATTGAGGATCCATGCTCTTTCAGAACAAATGCAAATGAAAGTGATTCACTGTTTTGGATAATATCATTCAAGTGTAAAATACTCAACTTACCTCAGCTTGATGAAATGACACGAATTTTAGGCGGATACCAAGCTTATACCTAAGTCACAATTAAAGCGGAGCCCGGGCGGCGTGTGCGATTTCTAGGCATCGACCGGCGTGTAGAGGTCGGCGAAAGATCGCGCGATAGGGCGGTCACAGTCACAATTAAAAGTGCCCCGCACGCTGCCATGACGGGGCCCGGGGGGGGGGGGGGTCGCCGACCGGCGATCGGCCGACTTTCCTGGAAATGGGGTCGAATTCTTGGCCCGTTTATCGGCCGGTGTCCGGCAGGCACTCGTCCGATGTTATGCCTATGTCCCTGCGATACCCCTGCGGTATCCGGCAGGGTGCCGGCCAATTCTTACAGGCCGTACGGCGGCCGGAAGGCCGCTGGACGGGCATCTGCAGTGTGCCTGTCGAGTGCCCCGCGATCAACGGCCGCGATCCGGCGGCCGTTTGTCAGTTTGCGGGTGAGGTATATATAGAGGCGCTCCTCTGACCTTCTTCATTCACTTCGACCTTTCTCTAGGAGCACTCTACGAGACGAAGAAACAAGAAGACAAAGAAGAAAATGCCGTTGATACCTCCACAGCGCTTGCGGGCACCTGCACAGCGCGTGCGGGTCGCCCGGTTGAGGGAGAGGTTGGCGTTTGCACGCTACCGCTACAACCTGGTTCTTGCTGCATTGGTGGCTGAAGAAGAGAGGCATGCAGAAATGTTGCTCCGCAGAAGAAGATGGTGGGTTCGACCCTGGTTGATGCGCAGACCCTTATACGGCCAGTACGAGACCCTCATGGCTGAGCTGAGGCGGGAACATCATGGGGACTTTAGGGCCTTCCTCAGAATGGAACCCCAAATGTTTCACGAGCTCCTACAACGTGTGGGCCCGCGCATCGAAAAGAGTACTGAGCAAGTAATTTTTGAAATAAAAAAATAATGAAAAGAAATTTCCATTTCAGTTTCCAATCTGTAGCTAACATTTCTGTACAATTTTTTATGTTGCAGTGCCAGACAGCCCTTGTCAGCAGGCCTGAAGTTAGCCATCACCCTTCGCATCCTGGCAACGGGGAACTCGTATCACTCCCTGGCGTTTGCGTTCCACGTCGCACACAACACCATATCCCTCTTCGTCCCTGAAGTCTGCCGAGCCATCGTCCACGAGTACCGCAAGGATGTCTTCAGCACCCCTTCTACCCCGGACCAGTGGCGGCAGGTGGCCCAGGGGTTTCAAGACCGGTGGAACTTCCCCCATGCGTGCGGGGCCATAGATGGCAAGCACGTCGCCATAAAGAAGCCAAAGAAGAGTGGGACTTTGTACTACAACTACAAAGGCTTCTTTTCCATCGTGATCCTCGCTGTCGTGGACGCCGACTACAAGTTCCTGTTGGCTGATGTGGGCTCCCCTGGATCTGACTCGGACTGTGGTATCTTTAACAGGTCCCAGCTGGAACCTTCGCTCTCCCACGGGACCATAGGGTTCCCTGACCCCGAGCCCCTCCCCAACGACGACAGAGACACTGGATACTTCCTGATTGGCGACGATGCATTCCCCCTCTGCCCCTACCTCCTGAAGCCGTACTCCAAGCGCTACCTGAACATCGAGGAGCGCGTGTGCAACTATCGCACTTCACGGGCCAGGCGGGTGGTGGAGAACGCCTTTGGTATCATGGCGATGCGGTTCCGCTGCCTCCTCACCACCCTGACTGTGGTTCCAGAGACTGCCACAGTCATCAGCGAGGCCTGCCTGACACTGGCCTTCAGAACCTCGACCTGGACCAGGAGGATGATGACCATCAGCTGGTGGCCGGGGCCTGGAGAGACGAGGCGGTGATGCAGGAGGTGGAACAGGAGGGCCAGGGACCACGCGCGACCGCAGAGGGGAAGAAACTTCGTGCATACTTCAGGAAATACTTCAACAGCGTAGCCGGCAGCGTACCATGGCAACTGCGTGCAATTGATAGATAGACTGTGGATAGACTGTGGACTTGATATACTGATATATACTGTACTTTGCTTCTATTTGATATATACTGTACTTTGCTTCTATTTTGTTTCTATTTGCCATTTAATGTTAGCATGTCAGGCCGGTGGTGGTAGGGGTCTGTGTCTGGGAGGGTAAAGGTAATGAAGGTATCAATGCAGAAATAAACAATAATGTACAAAAACGAAAAACAAAATAGAGAGAATAAAACATTAAAATTAAAAGACAGGAAAAATAAACCTAGACAAAATGTATTTATAATTTTGTCTATGTTTTTTTTCAATTTCTTTGAAAGTTTAAGGTTTTATTGTCTCTATTTTTTTTTTTTTTTTTTACACCATTGTTTATTTCTTTTTCCTTATACTGCTTTTAAGGTACTTAATATAAGTACACGACATGTCTTTATTCAAAAAGAACATGCAAAGTGCAAAACATGCAAAAACAACACTAGTCCACTCTGAAAACACTAGTCCACTGTAACAACACTAGTCCACACTAGTCCACAGTTCACTGTAATGGCATAACACTAGTCCACACATGCTCTAGTCCTCATCCGACTGGGTATCCGACTGGGTCTGCGACTGGGCCTGCTCTCCACTGTCCCGGCGGGTGAGGCCAGCCAGGACCTCTGAGAACGAGTCTGTCAGGCCGGTGGTGGTAGGGGTCTGTGTCTCGGAGGCCGAACCAAGCAGGTCGTTGAAGTTCATCCCTCCTGGACTGGAGGTGCTGCCGTGGGAGGGTGGCCATGGCCTGGATGAGCACCCCCGGAGATGTGTCCTGCGAGCTGCTGGTGGGGAGAGGGGGCGGACCTGACACGTGGCGGAGTCTGCAGCAGACAAACAAAGAACAAAAACAATGAAATATTAACACTAATAGACATGGAAAAAAGTAATGATATATTAGAACATTTAAGAATATTCATTGTAAAGGTTTACATACCGGTACCGGTCTCTGAAAGGTCTGCTGCTGCTGCTGGGGGGCGTGGAGGTTGAGCATAGGCTGCTGCAGCTGCTGAGGCCGCTGTGGCATCACAAACTGCTGCTGGTGCTGCTGGGGTGGCGGCTGTGGGGCCACAAAGCTGTACTGCTGCTGCTGGGTGGCCTGGTGCTGCCGGACAAAGCGCATGGCCACGAGGAATGTCTCCTGCTGGTAGGCCCTCCACAGCTCTGGGGGGATGTCCTGGTGGACGCTGGACATCCACTGTGCCCAGGTCTCGCGCTCCGACAGGCCACTGGTGCTGGGGCCAGCACTGGTAGAAGCCTGCTACATAAACACATAGAAGACTGTCTGTGAACATTATGCAACAAGGAATATTTTTCAATGCAAAACTTCTTTCACTAAAATAGCAGCACAATGAAAACATAATTATAATACCTCTGCCACAGCAGCTTGCGACTGCTTCAACTCCTTCCTCGAGTCACTCAGCAACTCCGCCAGCACCTCTGTCAGGTCCCTCTTGGGCTCCTTCTTCTTGCTCTTCTTGGGGGCGGGAAGGGACGACTCGCTGTCCTGGCGCTTGCCCCCCCCCCCCCCCACTAGACTGCAAGTCCTCCCCAACCCCGATGGAGGATGCCACTTCTTCATCTGCCTCGTCGGAGCTGGACAATGTAAAAAAGTGTATATTTAAGAACACAAATGGAAAAAATTGAAAAAAGAGACACCAATCCTTGCAGATGCTTACCGAGCCGAGCACTGAGGACTTTGTCCTGCCCCTGTAGTGTGGCGCCAAGAACTCGTACCGCTTGAGCTTGAATTCCTGGAGTGGGGTCAGCCTGGTCTGTCCCTTGCCAGACTTCCCTTTCTGCTGCTTGCCCCTCAACTTGAAATAATCTGTGCGCATCGTCCGAAACCGCGTCATGATTTTGGAGGCTGTAAGCAGATGGAAAGGAAACAATGTAAAAAAATTTAAATTTAAAAACACACCAAAATAATGACTGGCAGGAAAATTATTGGTAAGCATGAAATAAAATTTATAAACTCTAAAACATACTCACGCGCCAATCCCATCTCGTCTGTAAATTCCTTCAGCAGGGCGTTCTTCTTTACCTTGTTCTTGTAGTCAGGGTTTGTCATGTCATAAAAGGCCGGAAGGTCCTCGAAGAAGGAGGCAATGAGCTCATCCTGGGCCTCTGTGAAATTTGAGGTCTGCTTGCTGGGGGGGAACACATCGTCCTTTTCTTCAGACAGGGGATTCCCCAGGTTGGTCTCACTCACTTCACTGCCACTCTCCCTCTCCCTCTCCTCTTCTTGGGGTTGTTTCTTCTTCCTTGGGGAGCTTCTTGTGGGTGCCCTCTCCTTCCCCTTCTGTCCTCCCTTATTTCCCTTGGGCATCTTGTAGTACTTGTACTATGAAACTTGTAAAACTTGTGTGATAAACTGTGTGTAATAACTTGTAACCTTCTGTGTAGAGCGCGAGTGGATAATCTGATGGATGATGCGATGAGCCGCCTTTTATACCCTGCGAGCCCCGATGTCTGGCCGATTTCCGGCCGGGCGCCACCAAGTCGGCCGGACGCCGGGCGGGGCCCGGCCGGCGTCTGAGCGGCGTCTGGGCGGCGCCCGGCCGGCGCATGGCCGATATATGGATTGTCTGGGTTGTCCAAAATTTGGCCCGGCGCCCGCCCGATGTGTGCGATGCCCTGCCGGACATCGGCCAGGCATCGGCCGATTTATTGGCGATCAGTTTGCGATGCGAAACGCCGCACCAGGTTTTAAGTCCGAGTTAAAAGCAACTCGATGCCCGCCCGATGCCCAAAAATGACCCGGCAGCCGCAAGGAGTCCCGTGGGGCCCCGGCCGAAAATGCCTAGAAATCCGTCGCAAACTACTCGCAAACCGATCGCAAGCTAATTGTGACTGGGGTATTAGGTATTAGTTCTTTTACGGACTCATTAGTCAGCATACCAAACGAGTCATCGTCAAATCCCTGATCTGCAAACAAGAAATGCAATTTTAAATAATTTATTTGTATTTGATAATATTCATAAATCTAGACTATTCCTATTTTGGAGAGGATTTTTATTTGTACGTGTTCATTGTACTGTAGGGTTATGACACACACATTAATCCACCATTGACAATGCAGCACAAGAGAAAAGCCCATAATAAATTCACACATTTTCAAAGTTCAACTGAATGAATCTAAAATCCTGTGATTGATCTATAATGCAAATGCTTGCATGATATAGATAGGCATACTGATACACCGTACACTTGTCATGTATTTCACACCCCAGTAATATAATACTGCATTCCACACAGCAAAACAACACAACAACGACATTAAGCCTAAAAAAGGGTCAGGGACAAGCAAAAACTGTCATGAGCAATCATTAATTTTGTAAACAAACCCAGGGTGAGGAAAACACTGTCACTGCATCGTTGTGCAGTACTACCACCACTGCACTAACGTTGATCGTAATTCTCTCCGATCAAGTTTAAACCTTCAAAATACATGTGTACACAGTGTTTATCTTTTATCAACAATGAAATGATAATTTACACAATAGGCTATGTCAGTTTATACCTTCGAAAGTATTTATCATATCTTCGAATCCCCATTTGAAGAGGTTATCTATCATTTTCTCCATCATCATGATATTGTGATCATCCATGTTGTGATGAGGCGATTGTCGACGGGAACACACTGCTTTTGCACACCGCGCACACAATGCATGATCACATGGTGGGCTTTACACAATTGAAAGTGAACTTTTACACAACACACGGCAATGCTTAAGTTCCTTGTGGTAAAAGTTACACGGGCCAGGTAAAGACTTGAATTAGTTACATAAATTATGTAAATAAAATTGAATACATTTAAATTACGTCATTTTTAACTTACACAGCAATTGTGTTGTTTATTTTCCCGAAATTTAACCTAAATTGTGTAATATTTTACAAAACATGTTTTACCGATTTTTTTTGTACCATTCATTTTGTGTGTGTACTGGTAACATAGCGCACATCACTGGTGATACATCTTAAAACGTGGAGAAGATGATGTAGCCTGTATGTGCCTCGCATCCACCATTCTCTCGAGAGAGCTGGTCTCCGTTACAAAGAATGGTATGAGATGTCCCATCTGGTTTGAGTGGTACATATTCATTAAGTTGTTTCATGATGTCGATGATCCCTTTCCCTGATGACGGGTTCTCAAGGATAACGCCCAGGTTGATCTGAAAAACAAATATGAAACTAACTATAAGCTTTAAAAAGGGTTAGTATACTTGGGGTGTGGCAATCAAGGGACACGATGATTTGCATAGGAGTATTTCATGTGAACCGTTTTATGTCTTACCAAGGTGCTCTTTTCTGCAAATTCGTCACTGTAATCGTGAAGGACATAGACATCAACAGCATTATAGGCGATGTATGTGAAAGAGGGGATGGTGCTCTTAGAGCCCATATGACCTCCATGTGGGCTCTTAGTTCCATCCAGTCCTCTTCTTGTGGAAGTTAAGTGGTCAGAGGCATGTCTGTCGCCTTCATCACCGATGCAGGAGAATGCATGACATCGGGTGAATATTTCACTCTGTTGACAGCAGCAAACGCCAGTGCCCATTGAAGGTACCGGTTTGATGTGACTGAGGATTGGTGTCGTCTGTGCACAGACCTGTACATTATCCCAGCACATTACAAATCCTATAAAAAAAATACGTAGTTACCATCTGTTACAATTCTTAGCTTACTTGTTTCACTCTCTCACAACTTGTGTCTGTTTTAATAAAAATTATTATTAAGCGATTCATTGGTAGAACGTGTTCTTTTCCATAATACGATTTGTTCATATGAACACAAACCAACCATTATGTCACCCAAAAACAATTCGTAAAATATATGAAATCCATAAGGAAATAAAAGAACATATCAAATCTAACAATGACAAACATAACAAATACAAAGCACTGAAAGAACAGTATGAGCAAACACTAAATAACATAATTACGGTGTAGCTTGTCCAGTGCATATTAACCTGGTATACTGGTCATTTGTGGCTCTTCTACGTCCATTACGCAACATTGTCGTTGTGTCCTCGTCATCCGAGGGTGATGTTTCCTTGCTTACAGTGTTTGTCTGGGTGATTCGTCTGGGTCTTCCTGTAAAGTGACATTTCCATTTTCAATGTGCAGCGCAGGCTCATGTCGAAGATGACTCTGAACAATAGAAATGATGCTCGCATTATAAAACAAACTTTCAAGTATGAACATGCTACACCGGCAGAAACAAAAACCAGACACTGAAGACATTATTGATCTCCATCTATTACATACGGAAGCCGGATAGTGCCAAGGGAAATATTTTTCATGAGTGCGTGAATATTTTTTTGGTACCATTTATCTGGCGGCCGCCACATAATTATCTGGCGGCCGCCACTTATTATCTGGCGGCCGCCACTTAATTATCTGGCGGCCGCCACATAATTATCTGGCGGCCGCCACATAATTATCTGGCGGCCGCCACATAATTATCTGTACTACACGTTCTTTATTTATTTCGCGGGTTTAGAGTGCGCGCGCGCGTGTGGTGTTTCTTGTCTATTGATGGCCTCCGTGCACTTTCAGCTTTCTCTACTTTATCAGGTAAGGTTGACTTTTAATCTCCTTTGTATCTCCTTTGTAATCCTTGATTTGTATAAATTTAACATTGACCAAGTGTCTAAATACAATGTTCACTCGTTTCCTGATAATACTGATTTACAAATGTGAATTTTTCGTGTAAAATCTTGTGTATCGGTATTACGATCAGTGTCAGGGGCATCGTGTAGCATTATGCAACACAGGGAAAGTACTTGCAATTGTGTACAAACGTAAGCCGTTCGGTTTACAAAGGCGCTCCACTCGAGGGCCTGTCCATGAAGTGTATCGTACAGACAGCTGCACAGCAGGGAGTGATGGCTCCATCATGGACACTGATAAGTAACGATATGATGCTATTTAAATTATGGCTTGATGTTCCATGTCAAAGACAGGTGACGGGAGCTAATTTGCAGGGCTAGGTATGATCCTGGGTGGGTTTGAACGGATTTTTTTAAAATGCTGTTTATGATCAACCCTAAGACTTGCATTTTATGAATACCATTCCTATATTTGGCCTTAAAAAAGAACATCATGGACTCGGTGGCATAGCCGGGGGGGGGGGGGGGTATCAGCTGCCCCCCGGTGGAAAATCTTGCCCCCGTCCTGCTTGACACTGTAATTAGCTATAATCGGGCAATGTTAGCTAAAAGTAAAATTGCCCCTCTACTACAAACTGCCAAAGAGATGGCTATGCCGCTGCGTTGACTTGACTGACATTGTTTGGTCATCCCAATTTCCCCTATACCTACCATACAAACTTTGTATATCAAATTTCATTCAGAAGTCAAAGCAAATAGGTGCACCCAAATAAATCAAATAATAAACAATTGTCAAGTAATGATGAATATAGCAAAATACTCAGTGGTCTCACATGTTTTCGGACCATAAAGGATAAGCAGGAATAGTATTTATTGACAACTAAGCTTAAACTTTCTACTCATGTAGGTGTCAGTAGTCTATAGCCATATCAGGTAATTCCCATTCCAAATAAAATTTCCAAAATGGGCAATTGGCAGTCTTGACTGAGAGGATCTCATTCCCAATGCCAGCGAAACAGAACCACTTATTTCAGGGTCCATCCAGAATACTTAGAGGTTGAAGCAAACAACCCCAGATCAGATATTTTATCGAAGTTTTAGCGACTAATGAGGCTGGGTGCATGGATTGGCCAATATATACCTGATTTTATGTGGTGCACATTTTGGATGAGTCAAAGATAAACAATGACACCTAGTGATCCAAAAGAGCCAGGCTTTAGAAAAGAACAGTTGCCCCCTGTGTGGTTTTAAGTTCCAACCATGTACTGATGTATGTGTTACTATTTTTGATTTCAGCATGTCAGAAGGATTACAGGACATTCTGATGAGCAGGGGTGTGATGCCTGAGATAGTAGACAAAATGAATGCAGATAAGGTAGGTCTGTGTTGATCCCAAATATTGTTTTGGCTATGATTAAAGGCAGGGTATACTTTTGGTAATTACTCCACAAGATATTGACCATAAGAATTTACTTGGTAAGGAGCACTGGAGAGCTGTTGATTGTATAAAACAATGTGAGAAGTGACTCCCTTTGACGTAATGTAGTTTTCGAGAAAGACGCAATTTTTCACCCCAAAATGTGAATCTGAGAAAGGCTTCAGGCAAAGTAAATGTTGTGCACACAAATAAGAAAAACTACATACCCATTTAATGATTTCTGCAACCACACAATCAAGCCTATGTTATTGATCCACTATGTCTGCCACCATTCTATGGTGTTTCCCAGACCAGGGTAATCTAATATGACCCCAGGGAATAACAAAACAGATGCTTATCTGAGCAAACTCCTTGATTGACAGCAGTAAGCAGTTACAGTACCGCCCATGAGGTAATGGGTTCTTTGTGGCCCTGGATTGTTTATATTCTGAGGTTTTTGCAACCCCATCACATGCCATGACTAGCCAGGCCTTATTATAGTAACTGGGGTCAGCTGTGACCTGCTTATGAATAAGTGATTACCAGAAAACTTAGCCAGGGCAATCCAGAAATGTTTGCATAGGTTGAACCACAGAGCTGGGTTTGAACTGTGGGTAAAAATGGCCGCACAATGTGGCAAACTTATATCATTATAATTAGGTGTTCGGGTATGTACCCGAAACACCTATTGTTAGGTGTTCGGGTATGTACCCGAAACACCTATTGTTTTTGTTCGGTTTTTGTCTTCTTTTTTCTTCTTCTTCTCCGGATAGATTGTCTACAAAAAAACACACACTTCCAAACTTCACATGAACTTGAAACTTGGCATGTACTTAGAACTTAACAAGTAGATGAAACACGAGTTGTGAGTGACCCAAATTTGACCTTACTTCCTGTCCAAACCGGAAGTCAAAGTTTAATATTTAAAAAAAATCTAGTTTAATATTTTAAAAAATCATATCTCAACAACCACAAGAGGTACATTGGCATTTTTTGTACCAGTGTGTAGATTGTTAATTGTTGAAAAATATTTACACAAAGGTGACCCCAATTTGACCTTACTTCCTGTCCATACCGGAAGTCAAAGTTTAATATTTAAAAAAATCATCTCAACAACCACAACAGGTAAATTCACAGTTTTTGCACCATTGTATCGATTGTTAATTGTCAAAAAATATTTACAAAAAGGTGACCCCAATTTGACCTTACTTCCTGTCCAAACCGGAAGTCAAATTTTAATATTTAAAAAAATCATATCTCAACAACCACAAGATAGAAAACAGTCCGGCCGGCGGAACGCTAATATGGATTGTCGCCCTCTATCGGCAGAAACGATTGTCTACAAAAACACATACTTGCAAACTTCACATGAACTTGACATATACTTAGAACTTAACACGTAGATGAAACATAATTTGTGACGTCATGATTAGGTCATCAGATATCGAATTACGATAAATCAAAGTTAATAATTAAAAACAATCATATCAAGGGATCTGAAAAATCAACCTTCACTCGTCCCCACTGCCTTAAAATGTCAGTCTAATCAAAATCGTTGTATATTATTGCAAAAAAAAATCTCTTTAAAGTACATGGAATCTTTTGTTTATTAAGAGCAATCAAATTGGTCTGGCTAATTAGCTAATTAAATGATTGTTCTCCGTCAAAGTACACACATGACATATCAAAGCATTCTATTAATCACATATTATTTATTTATTTTACATAACACATAAAACTTTTCACTGATATCAAAACTGTCTTTCTAGTGAGACATGTATGCCGTGCAGAGATACATAAGGACACAACATCGCATTGTTGGGTAATATAAAAGTGTCATTATACAAAGTGTAACTTGTCGTGACCTTTTGTCCTTACAAAGTCCACCCCACAGTATGCGAAGGGTAAGTTGTCACTTGCACATGTATCTTGTCCATGCAAACTCCTTTCCATCTTTATAGACTGAAATGCAGACAATGAATCTAAATGTTCACACTCATGACTGAAGGGAATTAAAATATCAATGATTTCTCTTTCAGTTTAGAGCATGCCTTCCTCCGAGTTGTTCGCCTTCATATTTTTTTAAGTATAACAACATGTCTTTGAGGTAATTTACGAACAGTTTAAAGTTTAGAAATAGTGTTAGTAATATTGTATCAACTCTTTAAGGGCATACATGTAGGATGCAAAGTGTAATTTTTCGTGGCTTTTTTCTAGAAAGTCCACAAAGATGGGAAGGACTTTGCAGGGACAAAATCAAGTGACAACTATACTTGTTTTTATTTCGTTTTCAAGATTATACAATAACCGTAAGTACCGTAAATCCATCAAAATCCAAGGCCATGTTTTGCTTGATTTATTTTGATGTACTTGGCATTGTATAGGCAAATGAACTATGCCTGGCATGAGGCCCGACTTCAGAGTCCTGAGGTTTAGGTGTTGAGTTACTATATGTTGTTGGATTTTGATAGATTCACAAACTTTCATAGCAAAATAACATCCTTATTTTCTGCATCATATAAGTAACAAGAAAGAAAGATATCTTGGCCCAATTTCATGGTGCTGGTTACCATAAGCAATAAATCAGCGCAAAAAATTCCATGCTTGCATAAGTGTATTTTAAGAGTTGGGTAGCATGTGAATTTTGGCTATACACATGTGTATTTCACGTAACTAAGAATTTGTCACTTACACAGCTACAGCAGAAATTCAACGCTAAACCTGTAAGCAGTGAATGATGATCGTAAGACAGAATGCCATAGTATGCAGTGGCATGAAATTGAGCCTTGGTTATTGATTAATATATTTTTGTATTAAACAGTTAACTACTTTGTTTATTTTGTAAATTAAATAATTTCAATATTAATTACAAAAAAACAAATCCAGGTTGTTGAACACATCAACTTATGAAGAAGCAAAATTATAATCTAAAACTGACGAGTACATGTAAACAGGTTAAAAAATGATAAATAGACAATGGGATAAAACAATAAAGTTTTCTAAAATTTATTTAAAGTAAACTTTATAAAGATCATAGAGATTTGAATTGATTGTTGGTGGTTCAATGTATATATATCACATAGGCCTACTATCAAAATTGTTTTGCTATTTACCAAACCAAGACTAGAATGGAAAATACTCTAGCCATTTTTTTGTACTTTCCACTGGTATTCTGTGTACCTTCAACACAACATTACGTGCATCATGACCATAGTACAGACAACTAGTCATGTCAATAATGCTAAACTGATGACAACAAACAAATTGCAATAATCATTACTTCAACAAAATGTTAAACAACATGCTTTCCAGGATTGAACTCAATCTTCATAAAAACGCATGTGCAAATTTAACTGTAACCACTGTTAGATTCTTGTGGATTTTTCTTAATTGAAAACAATCCAACTTGTACAAATCAATAAGGAGCAATGCATAATATTACAACAGTCAGTTTTACATTCATGTCAGTACATGTATACAGTTATTAAGAACTGTCCATGAGTGTCTTCGTACTTTTTCATTAACAAATCTTACTGAATAAAATGTATTATTTACAAACAATCTGATATATTAACAGAACTGGTAGTTTATTTTGAAAACAAGTTACATTTTTGACCACATTGAATTGATCACTAACAACTTAATTTGTGGGTTGAGAAATGTTCATTCTATTTAAAGCAAATTTTTTTCCAGCAACCATTCCTCTGTTGCAATGTTCACTGAGGCCAACCGGACCTTGAAAATGACAGGAAGTGATAGACTGGACAGGAATGTATAATGTGCCATGGTTAGTCACAAAGTTGCTTACAAGACTTTGACCAATGTCCACTTCCACATGGTAACACTGAAGTATCCAACGCTTGTTCTAAGTCATTGAAGTTTAATTTAGGCTCACCTACAGAGGTCAACTCGTAGTAAAACAGATGGATTGTGGACACACTGGTTCAGTAGTGAAGATGTACCAATGAACATAAATCTTCTGAAATTAAACAAAATTAAAAACAAGACACATATAAATAGTGTTAACAAAATTACTTACTAGCCTCATGGGTGGTGGCATTTCAACTATGAGAATGCCGATAACATTACAGCAATATTTAAGTCATGCATGTTCTTTAAGAAGCATGTTAGAGAGTGTCTCAAACCTCAGACCATTCCTGATCTATTTGAGAATGTTCCTTTTTAGAATATAACATGAATACATGTACTAGTGTTCACGCTGGGAACAGCATTCCCAATGGGAATCTTTAAAATGTTCCCGACTTTTGAGATGTTCCTGTACCAACCATTGAACAGATGATGATTAAAATTATCTTTGAATATTTCAAACTTACAAGATACAGTGCATGTGCATGTTGTTACGATTTAACTAGTTTACCCTCATGATTGGAATATGTAGTTCCGCGTATTGATATGTATGCTGTTCACCGTAAATTATAGTTCCGGCTGAGACGCCATCTTTTGTATGACACATGTTTTTGTCGCACGCCCATCGTTGGTAGTGTACGTTCTGAGGTTAACAATAAATGTAACAAGGATTTATTATACTAGAGCGAGTTGTCTTTCATTTACCTCAATCGACTTATTGAGATGGCATCAACAGGTTATGGGCCCAGCACGGATAAATGGAAGAAACTACAGTTCAACGGTGACGGTGAGAATTACGAGATTTGGGAGACACGTTTTTTAGCACATCTACACAGCCTGAAATTACGTGTTACAATATTGGCCGTAGAACCTGACGCTGTTAAAAATGAACAATGCTACTCCGAACTGGTCAATCTTATTGACGACAAGAGCCTGTCGTTGATAATGCGGGATGCCCCTGATGATGGGAAGAAAGCTTTGGCAATACTACGTGAACACTATGCGGGCATAAGTAAGCCTAGGATCATCACACTTTACACAGAACTAACATCCTTAGTTAAAGGTGAGACTGAGACGATCACTGACTACGTGATACGGGCGGAGAAATCCATGACCGCACTACGGAATGCTGGTGAGACTGTGAGTGATGGACTTATGGTGGCGATGGTAATGAAAGGACTACCAGAAACATTCAAACCCTTCACAATTAACATTTCCCAGAGTAGTGAAGAAGTCAAGTTTCCTCAATTTAAAGCTAAACTACGCAGTTTTCAGGAAACTGAAATTCTCAATCGTAAACCTGGACAGAGTACCACTGATAACATTATGTTTATCAAAGACACAACATCAAACTGCTATGCATGTGGACGTTCTGGGCATTTTGCACGTAATTGCCCGCACAAACCATCACCATCCCAACAACAACAGACACGGCAGAAGACAAATACATCATCTTCATCGAGGATGTGGTGCAAGTACCACAATAGTGCCACACATTCCAACGAACATTGTCGCGCCCAACAACGAGGCACCCAAAATCGGGACAGCATCAACCAGGCGTCTTTCCTAGAAGGACATGAACATTCATTTGCTTTCAAAGCAAGAGATACAACGGACTATATAGTCAACCACAATGGTTTGATGGTGGACACTGGGGCTACATCCCATATCGTCACAACAGATACCATAAAGAACTGTGATGAATCTTTCAACCCTAACAAGCACTACATGGAGTTAGCTGATGGTTCCCGAATGAACAACCTCGTGAAAAAAAGGGGAGACGCAGAAATCATGCTACGCGATACGACAGGAACATTGGTAAAAGCAACACTTAAAGGGGCACTCTACATTCCATCTTACCCGCATGACATATTCTCCGTGAAAGCAGCAACAAGGACTGGAGCACAGATCACGCTGAAAGCAGGACACAATGAGATGGTGAAAGATGGAACAACCTTCAAGATTGAAGAACACAATAGACTATACTACCTAAAACTGTAGATGAGTTAGACTTAGAGAACACAGACCAGGTAAACTTATCACTCGATATCAAAGAATGGCATGAGATATTAGGCCACTGTAATTTTGATGATATTGTTAAACTGGAAAGTGTTGTGAAAACATAAATCAAGGGCAAAGTAGGCAAGACAAAATTGACGTGTAACACCTGCATAGAAGGTAAATTTGTAAACAATAGAAACAGAGGGCCTGATGCAAGAGCCACACAACCCTAGCGTTGGTACACACTGATTTAGCAGGCCCCATAAATGTAAATGCAAAGATAACTTCAAATATGCCATTTCATTTACTGATGATTACTCAGGTGCTATCTTTGTCTATTTCCTCAGAAACAAAAGTGACACTGTCCAGGCAACCGAACAATTTCTAGCAGACTGCGCCCCATACGGTACAGTGAAGTGTATAAGATCAGACAATGGGGAGAATTCATGAGTAACGATTTCAAAGGCTTACTGAGGGATAGAGGCATCAGGCATGACACATCATCGCCATACTCTCCTCACCAAAATGGAACTGCGGAGAGACATTGGCGCACTCTTTTTGAAATGGGTAGATGTTTGCTCATCGAATCAGGACTACCCAAGACAATGTGGGCATATGCTGTGAAAATTGCAGCATACATAAGAAATAGGTGCTATAATAATCGTACAAATCAGACTCCATACCACACTCTCACAGGACTTAAACCAGACTTATCAAAGATGTGGGTCTTTGGTGCAGAATGCTATGTGTATAAACATGACCGTACTAAGTTAGAACCTAAGGGTGAAAAGGGAATATTTGTTGGCCATGACACCAATAGTCCAGCGTATCTGGTTTACTACCCAGATAGTGGGAAAGTCTTAAAGCACAGACTCGTGAAATTTCTAAGTAAGAATATTGACCAACACACTCAGACTAATTACGACGTAATTGTCACAGACACTTCGAACCATGACACAGACACTCTGAATTTAGAGGACAAAAACACAATTGAAAACAACGACCCTACCATTGACGATGACACGGAACAAAATGATGCAAATGAAACTTTAGAGGGGACCGAAGAGGAAGACAACCCTCAAAATAGGAGATACCCAAACAGAGAAAGAAACCGTCCCAGATACCTAGAACAGTATTTAACAGAGTTCGAAAATGAAGATGAGGTACATACATGTACGTCATCATCAGTAGATTATTGCTACAAAATTTGCGGGGTACCACAAAGTTGCAAAGAAGCCTTAAATTCAACTCATGCCTCGGGATGGAAACAAGCCATGACAGAAGAATTTAACTCTCTCCAGGAGAATGATACTTTTGAACTGGTGAATTTACCAGAGGGTAGGAACTCAGTAGGGGGTAGATGGGTATATGCCACCAAGGAAAATGCAGAGGGTGCAAAATCACTCAAAGCAAGATATGTAGCAAAAGGTTACAATCAGGTCAAAGGGATAGATTACCAGGAAACATTTTCTCCAACAGCTAACATTACATCAGTCAGAGCACTGATGCAAATTGCTGCAAAATGATCTCATCGTCCATCAGATGGATGTTAAAACTGCTTACCTCCATGCCCCAATTGATACAGAAATATATCTGGACCAACCGGAAGGTTTTGAAGTAAAATCAGACGATGGTAATCGTCTAGTTTACAAACTTAAGAAATCAATATATGGTCTAAAACAATCTGGTCGAAATTGGAACAGGATACTACATGATCATTTGTGTAAAGACGATTTCATACAAAATGTAGCAGATCATTGCGTGTACAAGAAAGACACAGACATGGGCGTAATACTAGTTATTGTATGGGTGGACGACCTTATTATTGCTGCGAGTAATATGACATTATTGAATCGCTTTAAAGAAACCATGCAAGAGCAATTCAAAATGAAAGATTTGGGGCAAAATTTCCTACTTCTTAGGAATTGATTTCACACAAAAAGATGACGAGATCAGAATGAGCCAGAGAAGATACATCACAAAAATGTTAGAAAGATTTGACATGTCGGACTGTAAACCAAGAGCCACGCCCTGTGAAGCAAAATTAGATGACAACCCATATAACAACGAATACGTCGACCCTAAGAAATACAGGGAAATAGTGGGTAGCCTGATTTACGCCGCGACAAGCACTAGACCAGATATTGCTTGGGTAGTTAGTCAATTGTCCCAACATCTCTCAAATCCAAGGAATAAACATATGACTATGGCCAAACATGTTCTGCGGTTCCTAAAAGGCACCATAGAACACGAATTAGTGTACAGGAAAACTAACCACCCTCTAGGGTTGATTGCCTTTAGCGACTCGGACTGGGCATCATCCATAGAGGACAGGAAAAGTACCACCGGCTACTGTTTTGCTTTGACAAAAGGTGGGGCTGTTATATCAAAGAAACAACCAACTGTTGCATTATCCACTTGTGAAGCCGAGTATATGGGTCTGGGAACCACTACTCAGGAGAGTTTATACCTAACTCAACTGCTAAAGGGTATGGATGATAAGAATATGTATAAATGTGTAACAATGTATGAAGATAACCAAGGTGCTATTGCACTAAGTAAAAACCCCGTTAACAGACAGAGATCAAAACACATAGACATCAGATATCATTTTGTTCGCAATGCACTTGAAGAAGGCAAAATTGATATCCAATACTGTCCCACAGAGGATATGGTCGCAGATATTCTAACAAAACCAATGACCAAGTTCAAAATCCAAAGATTCAAAAAATACCTTTTTGGAAACTATTGTACTACATATATGTAGTTAAAGTAGTATGTTAACATCATAAGAGACTATACACTATAGTATTATGTAAACACCATATGTAATAAGTTAATAAATAATTTAGTGGTTTAACATCATGAGAGTAAGTGGGGGTGTTACGATTTAACTAGTTTACCCTCATGATTGGAATATGTAGTTCCGCGTATTGATATGTATGCTGTTCACCGTAAATTATAGTTCCGGCTGAGACGCCATCTTTTGTATGACACATGTTTTTGTCGCACGCCCATCGTTGGTAGTGTACGTTCAGAGGTTAACAATAAATGTAACAAGGATTTATTATACTAGAGCGAGTTGTCTTTCATTTACCTCAATCGACTTATTGAGATGGCATCAACACATGTAACTTCCACAAATTAACATCAACCTACATGTAATAACATATGTACATGTACTAGGACCTGTAAACAACTTTTACAATTGTAGTGGTTAACATTTCTGAGTTGTTACACCACAACAGTAATAGGCTACATGTACTTCCAGGGTGCTACTGCAAACTTCACTACATTGCATTTCCACCAAGTCCTACAATTATGTTGACTTTGGACAATTTACAATTATTGTAGAGACAAAAATATAAGGATTTATAAATTGCATTATACCTGCTAAAGTAAAGCTGAAGTAAAAGAAGATAGAAATGGTAATCTCAACACACCTGGATGACTATCTGTTTACAGTATGTTGGATGGACTCTGTGCTTTATACAATGAAGCTGGTATTGTGGAGTGAACACTTGAGGGAATCTGACTTCAATAACATTTGAACTGTATGACAAATAAAAACAATGATTTCATAAACACCAATATTTACATATCTATAAAATGTATAAATTCAATGCTAATTGAATGATCAATAAACTTAATACATCAGAATAAATGGTATTTAGTACACAACTGAGCAATATGGATCATCAAATGTAGTCACTATTTCATTGAAAGCAATGTCCTCCTATACACATTATTGAACTGAAGAGTGGTGATCAACATCCCAAGTCATGCGTGCTGTACTCAAAGCAGGTTGTGGTCATCATTCAAGTGTATTTTTACTGATACATGTAGTTCACATCTCCCAAAGAAGGCAATGAATGAAGCATGGGTGTAGTTTTCTATCAATTTAGTTGTGTTTGTTCATTGGCGGTGTTCCACACATGAGTACATTCACAGTTTCCATGTCAATACAGATCTGTCTGAACTATATATCACTGCAAACTCTAGCAGATCTGTTATGCTATATAGTCCATACAGTTTATTACAGCACTATGGAGCATCACATGTTCTCCATAATTGCCACTTTCAGTTACATATGTGCATAGTTTCCTTCATGCTGTTATCATCTCTCATTGATACATATACATGCAACTTCAATTACATTAAATAACCATTTTAATTTCATGTACTTCAAATATAAGGTACACTTTTGGTGATTATCCTAAAAAGTAACAATTCTGAAAAACATGAATTGTAACTATTAACAAAACAATTAATAAAATTAACCTAAAAGCTTATTTGCTCAAAAGTTTGTACTCTTACTAATTCTCCTTAGAAATATTTTTATCGTAAATGCACATCTTCAAGGAAATTGTGTTTGAAAACTGGCTTTCAAAGGTTACTCAATGAGCAATATAATGTGTATGTCTGTTATGCCTATTTCTCAAAAACATAACCACCTATTTGATGACATTTTCAGAGATTGGTTTTATATGTTTCTTGAAAACTATAGGATTTGTGCAACAACCAATGCTCGACCAGGAATTGCTTTGGTACAAAATTGCTTTGGTACTGATGCTATTTATACTGTCATCTTGTACAAAATTGTGATTGAAAAACCAAAATGCCGCTCTTATTTTTGTGGCCTTCAAAGGTCACACAACTGTCATGGGTAAAAGGTCTACTGCAGCATAGTCAAGTTCTGTTACGACAACAAAATGTAGTTTTCAATTCCAGCCAAGCCAATTGCAACACTTGAGTGTTTGAATAAGACATTCACCACAAATACATGACTCAAATAAATAAGTGATTCAGACTTTTACCCTTCACCAACATACAACGTAACTCAAGGAGCTCTGTTAATAAAACTTGACTACTTAATGCATGTAGATTTGGCAAATGAATTAACTTTTAATTTGAATATTATTTGAAGATTACCACCATTGTATATAAACTTGTTTGCACTTATTGCACAATATTCTTCAGTCAAAAATATACTACATATTAAAATGAATGTGTTCTTAGTTATTAAGTTTAATAATACATACATGTACTGTACTTAATACTGCATGGTAATAAAACCACACAATACATACATGAACATACATGTACGTTTATTCCCCTAACCCCCTCTGTAAGTCAAGTATGTACACTCAGGTGTTCACAATACATGAATGTTCATTCTACAAACTATCCCCGCATCCTGAGTTTAATACACTACACTATATCATGTATTCATTATGTACATTCTATTCACTGCATGACCCCACTCCCCCAAAGATAAATTACGGCAAGTTTTCCTAACAAGTATTCATTTTATGTAGTGTAGTAACAACAACTCCCCAAAACCCTGATCCTCATATAAATTATGCATTAGCAGGTTTTTACAACATGTGTTATCAGAAGTCTTTTACATACACAAAGTGTGTCAGTCATGTATTAATGTTGGCTACGCCATTGTACTCCAGAATAATGGATTTTTATCCATTCGTGACATATATCAAAAACTTATGTGCAAAGTTCCAATGCAGCCTGGGAGTCTTGTCTTGGTGTGTTTGAGAACTGAATGCGTACATTTATCAACATACAGCTAGCACAGAATGCAATGTTTGTACATGGCGTTATTGGGATCATATGATGATTTGGCACAAGTATTACATGTAGATCATGCAGATATAAGAACTAAAAGATACAGCAACCTACATGTAGCAAAACCGGTCTTCATGGGGGTTCTGCATGCACACACAGTTGAGTACAATGCAGTGGCATGGGCTATAATTAGGTGACACATTTCGTCTACATAATATACTTCTGATGTTACTCATTCTATGCACTGACCCCTCCCACCCCCCACCCCCAAACACACGTTTGTAAATGGTGTAAACCTAGGACTTCTCTTTGTTCTCCCATTGTTGTCACTATGGTATTTCCTACCTGTTCTATTTGTCTGGTGTATTCTATATTATATTTTTTATCATAGACTCTGTTTCTCCAGCATATTCTAGATTCTGTTTATAGTTCCATTTGCCTGGTTATTAAATATCGGTTGTTTCATTATTCAACATTCTGGATCTGTGGTTATTCAAGATACCCTTTCTCTGGTAATTTGTTTTTTCAAAGAATTTTATCAAAATTTACTTTTTAACCCTAACTCCCTAGGCATTGTACTAAGACAATAAAAATCCTTCAAATCCTCCAACTGGCTTTGTTGTCTAGGAAGTTAGGGTTAATGTCAATAAGTTTAACCTATCATAGTAGGCTAACAGCACACTATATTCAATAATCACACACACAACAAAAACTAAACATGTTTTTGTAAATATTATGTGTTAACATGTGTTAAAACTGAATTCTAATAGCTTCATGGTAACTGTAATACGTTTGTCTTACTGTAGTCACAACATTATCTATACCTCTGGCATATACATGATCAATTAATGTACCATTCTCAGTTGTAGCATCTGTTACATATTGCTTATATCCTTGCTCCATCATTACTTTCTCAATCTGTGAATGATTATCATAAAATGTTCTCATTGAAATCTCCCATAACTATACATCTACTACTCATCTTATGAATTTCAGTTACCAGTTTTATTAGATTATCAATGAAGTCTTGAATCTTATAAGAAGGTGGCCGATAAATAACAACAACTACTACCGATAAATGTGAAATTATATGGAAAGCAACATACTCTAAATTCTGTACTGCAATATTTAAACGACTGAACTGTTTGTCCCTCTTGCCATACACTGCAACTCCACCATGACTTTGCTGTTGTAGTGTTTTCATAGTATCATTATATGAAAATGCTCTTATTTGATGGAAACACTTGAAATTATCCATACTAACATTTACAATGTGATCAGCCTCAATCCATGTTTCTGTCAAACATATGAAATCTGATTCAATAATTTCACTTTGACATTTCAAGTCCAGAACATGAGCTGACAAGCCTTGCACATTATGCAATATAATAGTTGTACCGTTGCCATTATTCTGATCAAGTATAACTGAATCATCAATTCCACTCAATACAGGCATCACCTTCAAAGCTTCTGCAACTGATTTATCACAATATATGAATTTCTCATCATACCCTTCAATAACAAGACCATTCAATGATGTTACACGACTCAAACTCACATATGCCTGACCTGCTGCAAATGTACGTTCTAGACAAACAACTGCTTTACATGTAGTCATACCTTGTACTTTATGACAAGTACATGCCCATGCAAGTTTCAAAGGAAACTGTTTTCGATGACCCCAATTTGACCTTACTTCCTGTCCAAACCGGAAGTCAAAGTTTAATATTAAAATAATTTCTAAATTCAGTATTGTATTGTATTCAAATAAACTTCTCGCGAGAACTTCAACAGACGTTAACATTTGACTTCTCCAACACTTCGAATTGATGACGTAACCATTTTAACTTCAACCGAACACCTTGTTTTTGTTGTGACAAAAACTTATATCTAGTTACTGTTGTTTTTACACTAGTTTAATCTGCTTGTCTTATATTAATTACTTTGGTGTTAATATGTGTCTATTTTTATATTTTTAATAACTCTTTTTACTGTTGTACTGGCGTTACAATTTGACCTTCGGGTCACGATAATTGCCATTTTTAATAAAATTCAAATTCAAATTCAGTTTATACTGTTATTTAGTTACAGGTTATCGTTTCGGTTTGCGGTAACACCATGTGTTTATCTCAACTAACGCGAAGTGAATAGAACCTGATCGCACAACTCGTATCTCGACCTTAAGTGAGAAATATGGTTCAGGGAGAACCATGGGGACTTCACGAGTTGTGCGATAATGTTCTTTTCAGAACCTGCACCTCAACTTCGTGTTAGTTGAGATAAACACATGGTGTTACCGCAAACCGAAACGATATCGATATTCCACCATGCAAAGCCTCAAAACTTATATAGTTACACGTTGATTAGAATTAGAGTAGGTAAAACTTGTAGCTTTGCATGGTGAGGAGGATAAGTAAGACTAATTGCGGTGACACCATGTGAAATGCTCAATTGCGTAGTAATTAGTTCTGAAAAGAACTGGAGGTACAACTGGACATTTCGATCAGTATGCTCTGGCAAGTGTCGAGTGGCACCGAAGCGACTGACCTCCATGCCACGTCTTGAACTGATGGCTGCTCTCGTTGGTGCACAGCTGGCTCAGTTCATCAGCCAAGCCCTAACTGTCGAGTTAGATTATGTGATGATGTGGAGTGATTCTACTACGGTGCTGACATGGATTCAGTCGGATTCAATGTCTTCGTTGGCACTCGCATAGCTGAAATCCAGACATTGACCGATGACATGGAATGGCGCTACGTGCGGACCACAGACAACCCTGCGGATGACATAACTCGCGGATTGTCAGTCTCAGAGCTAGGGAAGGGCTCCCGATGGAGTGAAGGACCATCATGGCTACTTGGTCCACTAGACACCTGGCCGAGTGAGAGTGCACCAGTCCTTGCCCAGACCCGTGCTTCATCATCTGCTGATACAAGTGAGATTAGGAAGGCCTTTTTCTGTGGGGTGACCGTGACCGGCCCAGTGAGTGATCTTGATTTGACGGCCTATGAGACTTGGACTGACTTGGTGAATGCATTGGGTCAGAAACTGTATACACTTGATGAGGGGAGCGGTGCACTCTCACCCGACCAGACACGTAATGTTGAGAATCAGCTCCTCCAGCGGGCACAGATGGATCATTTCCAGGCCGAGATTGCTGCTCTTGAGGCTGGTAGGAGATATCAGGAAAGCCGCCTCCTACAACTCGCACCAGAGCTAGATGGAACTGAGAAGTTGATCAGAGTTGGTGGTCGCCTAAGGAAAGTGCCTCAACAGGATTGTATTGATTTCGAGCTACATCCAATTGTCCTGGACCAGCATCACCCAGTTACCAAGCTCCTTATTAAGGATGCTGATAGCCATTTCAGTCATCAAGCTGGCACCGGGCAAGTTTTTGCCTATCTTCGTCGACGCTACTGGATCATTCGTGGGCGCAGTGCTGTCAAGGGTGTACTCCGAGCCTGTTCCGAATGTCGACGCTGGCGCGTGAAACCCACAGTCCCACGTATGGCCGACCTGCCAAGATCCCGCTTACGACTACACAAACCTCCATTCTACTCAACAGGAATGGACTGTTTCGGTCCCATGACTGTCACAATTGGACGGCGACAGGAGAAACGCTGGGGCCTTGTGTTCAAGTGCATGACGACCTGTGCTGTGCATCTAGAACTTCTGGAGAAAATGGATGCGGATCACATCTTGATGGCATACCGGAGGTTTGCTTCACGCCGAGGAGTCCCTTTTGAGCTGCTCAGTGACTGTGGCACTAACTTTACATGTGCTGCAACAGAGATCGAGAATGCCTTGAAGGAGATGGAGCCAGAGCTGGTTACGCGCCTTGCAATGTACAAGGTGTTGTTCAGGTTCAATCCGCCCAATGCACCTCATTTCGGCGGCCTCTGGGAACGTGAGGTACGCTCTGTCAAGGCTGCACTCAGAGGAGTAAGTAGTATACCATGTCACTATAGGGCACAGTTGACCTTTGACCTTTGACCTACTCTCACTATAGGGCACAGTTGACCTTTGACCTACTCTCACTATAGGGCACAGTTGACCTTTGACCTACTCTCACTATAGGGCACAGCTGACCTTTGACCTACTCTCACTATAGGGCACAGTTGACCTTTGACCATCATAATTATAGGGCACAGTTGACATTAGACCTACTAAATTATAGGGCACAGATAATCTTTGACCTATTGAATTATGACATTTCAAAGAGACATCGATGCAGACAAGTGTGGGGGAAATTGAGGGTGGGGGCCGATGGTGAAATGTGGGTAAATGGAGGGTGGGGCTTTTGTGTAGTTTATGTTTTTTCATATAGGGACACATATTTCGTTGAACCCGTTTATAGTGTGTTCCTTTTCAGTAACATGATTCAGCGGTTTATAATATAATACAATGAGATTTGTAAAAAACATGTACATATATAATTTATTTTTACTATTAAATTGAACAGAAATAAGTTGTTAGGTCAACAAAAGGACTAGAAATCTTAATGGAAAGAAATTGGACAGCACCGGGCAAGTCTGGGAGAACAAAGACGTGTTGACGACGTGATGAATGAAGTCACCGTGTGACGTCACGAACAAGTCCGGACAAGACATTGTGTAAGGTTTGTTCTTCGGGATATAAATCGAGCCCTCCTGAGCTAATCTATTGGTATCACTAATAAATAAAATAAATAACAAATAACCATGAACACATGTAAACAGATCGTCAGCTGATCAAATATTTTGTTGCTTAGGGTATGAAGGCAACTAGTCACTGACATGATCAGTGAGTGTAATCTAATACTAGGGAAAAGACATACAATAGTATGGCCAGACAGCCAGTCTGTTGGACTGGACATAGGGGTGGCCATTGACAGGATTTATTAAGATTAATGGGTACTATAAGAAGGTGGACCTGTACATAAGTTAATTGGATAATAGTATCTAAATCTAATACTAGGGAAAAGACATACAATAGTATGGCCCTTTGGGCAGTCAAGCGAATCTTTTTCAACAAATACAAGGATTTTTTGTCAAATTACCTACATCTGAAAGATAATGGCACTCATCAGGATATTGTGGAAGATCTCGAAGAAAAAGTAAATAAAGGCATGGAAGTAAACAAAGCTCTGAACAGAGTAATGCCTAAACACCATACCAAATTTGACGGACTGCTTCAACTAAATGAGGATGAAGAGAACGAGGAAGAGTGATGATGAAAGACTAGATGTTTCAGAAAGACTATTGTAATTTAAAAATACATCTATAATAGTGTTTTTTTGGTAGAAAAAAAAATTGGAGGACACTTAAATCTAGTCAGACACGGTAACCTTCGACTCGACGTACACTTTGCGAGTCCGGTGGATGAGACAGTCAACGTGATCATCTATGCAGAGTTCAACAACATTCTGGAAATAGACCAGGCTCGCAACATCATCTTTGACTACACCAGTTAGGTCAAAACGGACCGAACATCATGAATAGTTTGGAGATAAGTTCTATTTTGAAACGAGACCGGTTCACCAAGCATTTCTTCAGAGGAGTTTTTGCCTGTGACCAAATTCCGAAGCAGTTTGTTCTACGCCCTAGCGCTATTGTCATTAACACAGACCCTGCTGATAAGCCAGGAGAACACTGGTTGGCAATCTACATTACACGAGATGGTGTGGGTGAATATTTTGACTCATACGGACTACGTCCCAAGGTACCGCAGATTGAACATTTCCTTCAAAAGAATGCGAAATACACCATCTATAACACTCGCCGTCTTCAGGGACCTTTGCCAACCATCTGTGGACAGTACGTCATCTTCTTCCTTTTACATCGACGCCAAGAAATGAGCATGAACAAAATTAGCAAATTGTTTTCGTCGGATACAATGGATAGTGATTTGGATGTAAATAACTTTATTAGGAAACACTTTCCTCGTATTAAAACAGAAGTGTATGACGAACAATTTATTATACATCAAATATCTAGGGCTTTGTTACATCAAGATTCTTTTACCAAGCTAAGGGTTTGTTTTGTTTAAAGAATCGTAGTTAGCTGATACGTTGTAATTTTGTTCTTTATAAATGTTATTGATAATCACCATTTGATAAATTTGTATTGTATGTTTTAATAATGAATAAAATACTTGAAACTGTATATCGCCCGTTGACCACTAAAGGAATTCTGATGAATTCCGGTTGGTTTTAGGCACCTCTTGTCGTCTTTTATTATGTGTGTTTATATTTACCCCTGTCCAACTCCTATCGTTAACCCTATCCCACTCCATTTTAATACCCTAACCACATAATGACAACTTTTACCCTTTTCTACCCAAACACCTGTCAGGGTTTTTGATGTTGTTATCCATATTGTTCAAATTTCTTTTCCATTCTTTCACACACTTCCATACTCATGAATAATTCTGTCCTATCAAGATTTGGCCTCCATCCTCTGATCATACCATAATCCCTCGTGAATAGTTTTGTCCCGCCAAGATTTCGACTCCTTTTGTTCAATAGATGTCTGGTCACTACCACACCATTTGGCGCGCTAATCATTCAGGGTTTATCAGGTGGTCCATTCTCTCGTATTGGGATCAATATCATTATAGCAATCCCGTAGGGGGTCATCAGAACAGCTCTACACTGACTGTTATTAGTTAACTGTATCTTCACAAGTATGACCATCATCTGTTTATTTTACCAGTACGTGCGAGAATTAGGATTTATTGAAGCCGAGGATAAATGCTGAACTAAGAGAATGGGAAGGTATTCCCAAACAACTTTACTCACGTTGAGGTTATTTCTCAGATGGAGGCATTGCAATATGCTGTCGTTGTTGGGAACTTGGAATACGCAAGGTTTCTGGTGCAGAATAACCCGTCAAAGTTCAAGTAACCCGTCCAAGACCATCGAAAGCAACACACCAATAAATCAGGGGGGCCAAGGAGGGCCCCCCCCCCGCCCAAATCTTCCAAAAAGATAATATTTTCATGTTTGTTGTAGCATGTTTGTTTCCCCAGTATCTCATCTTTACGCAGTACACGCAGTCAATGTAAGTACAATGATATAAACACAAATAGTCCTTTTTAGGACTTTATTTTACATATTGTTTGATTCTCCCCGTTAATTATTATTTTAATTTTATTTATGTTATTTGAATCACATCCCATTTCAACGTCAACCAACTACTATAGAAAGTAGAAAACGCTATCCCGTTGTTATGCATTTTGTCTCATCAAGATCCCGACTTTAAACAATACAACCCTTCTTACGCTAATTTTAAACCCGTTGTTATGCATTTTGTCTCATCAAGATCTCGACTTTAAACAATACAACCCTTCTTACGCTAATTTTAAACCCGTTGTTATGCATTTTGTCTCTGTCAATGACCACCCCTATGTCCAGTCCAACAGACTGGCTGTCTGGCCATACTATTGTATGTCTTTTCCCTAGTATTAGATTTAGATACTATTATCCAATTAACTTATGTACAGGTCCACCTTCTTATAGTACCCATTAATCTTAATAAATCCTGTCAATGGCCACCCCTATGTCCAGTCCAACAGACTGGCTGTCTGGCCATACTATTGTATGTCTTTTCCCTATTATTAGATTACACTCACTGATCATGTCAGTGACTAGTTGCCTTCATACCCTAAGCAACAAAATATTTGATCAGCTGACGATCTGTTTACATGTGTTCATGGTTATTTGTTATTTATTTTATTTATTAGTGATACCAATAGATTAGCTCAGGAGGGCTCGATTTATATCCCGAAGAACAAACCTTACACAATGTCTTGTCCGGACTTGTTCGTGACGTCACACGGTGACTTCATTCATCACGTCGTCAACACGTCTTTGTTCTCCCAGACTTGCCCGGTGCTGTCCAATTTCTTTCCATTAAGATTTCTAGTCCTTTTGTTGACCTAACAACTTATTTCTGTTCAATTTAATAGTAAAAATAAATTATATATGTACATGTTTTTTACAAATCTCATTGTATTATATTATAAACCGCTGAATCATGTTACTGAAAAGGAACACACTATAAACGGGTTCAACGAAATATGTGTCCCTATATGAAAAAACATAAACTACACAAAAGCCCCACCCTCCATTTACCCACATTTCACCATCGGCCCCCACCCTCAATTTCCCCCACACTTGTCTGCATCGATGTCTCTTTGAAATGTCATAATTCAATAGGTCAAAGGTTATCTGTGCCCTATAATTTAGTAGGTCTAATGTCAACTGTGCCCTATAATTATGATGGTCAAAGGTCAACTGTGCCCTATAGTGAGAGTAGGTCAAAGGTCAACTGTGCCCTATAGTGAGAGTAGGTCAAAGGTCAACTGTGCCCTATAGTGAGAGTAGGTCAAAGGTCAACTGTGCCCTATAGTGACATGGTATACTACTACTGGAGTACTTGGAGACTGCACTGTCCCTGAACCTGTCCTGCGCACTGTTTTGACCGAAGCTGAGGGCATTATGAACTACAAGCCACTCGGATACGCATCATCTGAGGTGGCAGACGTCGATCCAGTTACACCCAACATGCTTCTGATGGGGCGGCGGGATCCTGCACTTCCCATGGTGGTCTACGATGAGGGCCGTCGCAGTTGGCGTTATAGTCAAGTCCTGGCAGACCATTTCTGGCGTCACTTTATACGCTCCTATCTGCCAACTTTACAGACACGCCAGAAGTGGAATCGAGAGGTTGACAATCTCTCCGTCGGAGATGTGGTGATGATAGCAGATCCCCAACTTACCCGTTCCCATTGGCCAGTTGGTACAGTGTCAGAGCTACTTCCTAGCAGTGACGACAGAGTCAGAGCTGTCAATGTGAAGGTGGGCGATCGGACCTACAAGCGACCTGTATCAAGGCTTGTGAGGTTGTCCAAGTTTGAGGAAGAGGACTCATCTGCCGTAAGCAAGGTGCTACTCACTCGCGCTCATGTTCCCTTCAAGTTCTATACTTGTCGTGAACCAAGCAGTGATTAAGCTCCGGGAAATGCTCAGTTTTTTTAGGTGTCTATCTAGTACAGTGCCTTAAAGTTTAAATTATATTGTTACGAATCTTACCCTTTGATTTTGATAAATATTAGCACCCCTTATAGTTCACTTCTTCCACTTCCAATATTTTGCTGACGATGCAATTTCAAGCAGTCTAAGTCCCAGGGTTGTTTCCCCGGACCCTCGATTGTCCGCTATGAATATGCAATCCATACAAGGACGCTACTTTTGCTCATGCATAATGCAACACCAGCGAGAGCCCTGTGTGCGTGCCACACCCTCCCGCCACGTGGCTTGGAGCCGTCCTTTGGACTTAGTCTATTTTCCGAATACTTTCCTCAGAGTCCACCCCTTCACACGGAACACGGTTCGTGGGTGAACCACGGCCAAACAGTCACCGTGACTGGACCCGCTCAGTCATTAGCCGTGGCCCTGCGTGTAGTGCTCCCTAACCCAAGCACAGCCGCTGTTCCCCTCATGCAGTAATGAGCTAGCATCCAAGCAAATAGCTTAAGATGCCCAGTAAGCATTTTCCCTTGAACACGCCCTCCTTTCTAAGTTGTCGATCACTTCACTTTCGTCAAATACCTTACCTTATATGGAACAAGGACCTGTTGTATACCCCGATTTTGCACACGTTTCTACCCTTAGACGCGGAAGCCAAGCTTCTCATTGGCTAAGACGCTAAAGTAGGCTTATGTTTTATTCATTCCTAGGCCCCAGATTTCTATAATCCCCAGATTTCTGATCTCAGCGAGAAGTGCGGTTCCGAATGAAATCTATGCGACTCGATCCGATCCATGACAGTGCGATATACCGAACTATTACAGTGCAGTGCCTCGTTCGTTAAACCAATGGTGCAGGGCGTCGATATGGCCATTGGTTCACCTACATGTAGCTATGCGGTCTGATACACCTCTGGCCCCGTACAGACACCCGGTGTAGTCAAGCCCCGGTGGTCCCCGTCGTAGAGAGACCGACCAGCCGCCCGTCTCGGTATAGCAGTGCCCGTACCGTATGCCGAGTTGACAGCCGCATGAACGAACGATGGTCCCCACTGACTGTACCCAATAGTTGGTATTCGTACACCCTATTCGGAACTTAGCACAAGTATATAAGTTTAACTATTGACATGTACCTATACGCTACCACTCCTGTCATACATGTTACTAGTGCCTGTTATTATTGTTAAATAGTGATGTTAATAATAAACCAACCCCATTGATTGAGATTGTCACAACAAAGTTTGTGTCCGACTATTATTTGTTGACCCACGAAAGTGGGGAATGCAACAATATGCAGGTTATTGTTCTATGTTTTTAAAGCTCCTTTGCAAATTTCCTTAAGAAATTTGGGGGCGGCCATGTTGGAACTTGCCCATTTTGGACACATGAGGGCGCTGTTTGAACTCACCGTTTGTAAAGTTTTCAGAACTAGATTGGTGGCGCTGTTCATTACCTGACCTTTTGCCAAAACCCCATTTTGTTAATGTTCAGGGTGTGCCAGTTGGCACTGCAAATTTCCATTTGTTCCGGGAATCCTGACTTTTGTGTAACCTGAACTGGGTGAGTTGTGTTTAAAGATGTTATAGTGTTTATGAGCCCAACAAGGCAGGAATAATATGTGGTGTAGTAGTTGTTATTGGCATCCAAATATTTAGGATTTAGGTCTTCGTTTAAGGTCTTTCCAATGATTACACACACATATACATGTAAATGCAA
>CM055823.1:15192436-15213962 GCA_029582265.1 Zoroaster sp. YZ-2022
TATATAACCTTTATTTTCTTCTCTATTTACTGTCTAAAGTCCAGGCTCCAGGAAGTTATCCTCATCCCAATGAAAACCACCTCTCTACAGAAGTGAAAACGTCCACACTGAAAAACAGCCATTTTGGAAAAAGGCCTTACGCTTGAAATCAAATTAGGACTACTTTTTCAGGGCCTAGTGTGTCCAAAATACTCAAAGTTGAAAGCCAAGGACCCCCAGGTTATGATATTGGGCCATTTTTACACACTCCATCAAATGTATGGGCCTCAAATCTGTGTTTTTCAGAACAATTTGAGGACATTTGGTTAGTCTGATGCATTTTCTGTATAGGGGGGCTGATTCATCTAACAATACAGGCACTGTTGTGTTGACAGATTTTTCGAAGGCTTTTGACCTCATTGATCACACTCTCCTTATTAAAAAATTTCTGGAGTTAGATGTCAGGGAATCAATTATCCCTTGGATTTGCAATTTGCAATCACTTTCGTTTTTCTTTCATTTTTACTGTTAAGTATTTTTAATGTTATTATTGTAACATTCTTGTAATTTGGCCCTCTGGCCACGAGAGGAATGCAAATAAACCAATATAATAATAATAATAACATACACTTTATGATAAACAGCTCGGCGCATGAATTCCTCACTATTTAGTGGGGTGCACCCTGCTATGTTGCCACGATTGGTAGGATCGATACTGGTCATGCCGATCAACTCCTCCCATGTGTTTCGAATATGCGACGGCTTAAGGGGGGTCAGATGTACTTCTTTGTGGCCCTCCTTTGTCCCTGTCCCTTGATGTTTCTTTGGAGGAAGTCGGATGTTTTATCTCTGTAGACTTGGTGACAGGAAGAGAGGAGGGGCACCACCTTTGTGTCTTTCCACAAGATGGCAGTTACTTTTTTCCTTTTTGTCTTGTATACATGGTTCCTCTAGGGGGCCTTCCTGAGTTCCAGCACTTTCTTGTGGCGTTGATCCTTGGATTGACACTAAAGTCATCAGGAAGCTGGGCCCTTAGAGGATCGCTTGACTGCCCCACAGATGTATGTCTTCAGCAGTTCCGTGGCCAAGGCAACTGAGGTGTAGAGTTTGTCGCAATACAATTCATGATAGCAGTCAAGAAAGGGCTGCATCGTCTTCATTGAGATTGCTTTCATTTTCTGCCCGGACTCAGAGTGCACGCTCTCGGGTTTCATAATAGTGTGTTCTCGACAACCTTAGATTTGGAGACAGAAAAAACAATCAATTTAAGTACTTTAATACTGAGCCCCAAGAGGTACATTCCCAAAAAATAAAATTATCTTGTGCGCACCACATATATGTTGTGCTCACGACATAATTACACTGGTACAGCCTACATAATTACAGATGCACTGCCCGATTTTAAGCCGATTTGATGGTAAAAAATTGATTTATTTATTAAATTGGTATTTTTCTGGGGTAGGAAAAATTATTAGCTTTCATTTGATACCTTGAACGAAAAATATGACGTACATAATTTGCATGTTGCTGGCAAAACGAATCATGTATTTCTCTGTCTCCCGCGTGGCGGGAAGGGGGAAGCAGTGCCTGTACATCAGCTAATGAGAACAAAGCCCGTTTAATTCAAAAGTGCTTGTATCTGCGGTTCCTATGTTTTTATATTTTTCGTTATTTAACATGTAAAATTCGTTCACTTGTGAAAATTAATTTTGTAATCCTCTCACCCAAACACGGGCAATGCATCTTTAATATAGGCTTGTTTAAATAATTCAATATTACTCACACCTTACTCTAATTCTGCCTCCATGCTCTAGCCAACGTAATCTGCAAACAGGGGAATTTCCACCAGAAACTTCCTGGGAACCTCCCCCCCACATTAATGTTAAGCCACATGCCGCATGGAGATACTCATTAAAACGTATTTTGATATGTCCTTCAGGGCTCCGTACTTTAATGTTAAAACATGATTATTGTATTGCCACCGCATTGTCCATATGTGTTATCAACTTTCGAAATTTGCTGTGTGGAGGGCGCTCAATCAAATATAATTTAAATAAGAATGAAGATTTAAAGGAACTAATGGAAATGGTTAAAGGGAATAGGCAACATACAGTAAAACATTATAATGAAGAACTTAACACGACATGAACACTTACTCAACATGCTTCATGTGTAATGTCTTTGTCTTATTGATAGCTTCCAATTCTTCAGATGATGATGCTGTCTGTTTCTGCTCTTTCAGATTAGTACACACAGTGCACTTAGTGAAAGTGCTCACCTTTATGAATATAAAAAACAAACATTATTGATCAAAGAATAGAGATGTGATGAAAATAGTTATATGAGGTGATCCCTAATGTGGTGTAATTTATTCAGGGATTACAGGGGCGTGTTTACAAGTACACTTGTGAAAATATTGATAATTGTGAATAGCCCCGAAGGGGATGGTTGTAAGGGGACAGTTGATAATGAAATAGTTGATGGTTCCTAAGGGGATAGTACTTTCATAGTATTTTTGTGTTCGTCTGATGTAATAATACAAAATCATTAACTCAAATAACAACTGATGGATCAAACAAAAAATATTAAATTCAAGAAGAAAAAATAATCATGATTCTCGTCAGCTTACCTTTCCAAGTACAAAGTCAGGAAGTCTTCGGTGCAGAATTTTTGTGAAATGCCCATAGCAAATCAGGTCATCTAAACCTCTCGCTCTGAAATCCTTCTGCATACGGTCATAGAGGATTTTAAAGTTATACGCTGGTAGTACATAGATCTTGTTGTTGTGTGGCATATAATCTCCGACCCTCTCAAGGAAAAACTTCATCCAAGCTACTGCTTCTGTTGTTTTTCTCTTGTATGATATCATAAATTGGTTAAATGATTGTATTTTGAACATTCACTCGAATAATATTCACTGCTTACAACTGGACTCGGGTAAAACCAACCACTCAAGGTGATACCCGGACCAAGTTCGCATTCAAAATAGAACAGTCTGGGCATCACCATGTAAAATAATGTGTAAAAAAGATATTTTAACACGGCACACATCGTAGCTCTTAGGTCTAGTATTAGTAAGACTAAGAGACATAACCAAGACAAGAGCTACGATTATCCCAGCTAACAATAACATGTTATGAGCCGAGTTGCTAAAAATATGAGAATTGTAGGCCTAGTACTTAGTAGTACATTTTTGGAAACATATACTAGATAATTGTTCACATTCGTGCCCGGTTCATACTTCATGCGAATGCGAATCAAATTTCTGTGACGTCGACAATCTCGACGCTCTGTTTTCATTCGCTTCGTTTTCGCATTCGCGGCAAGTATGAATCGGCCTCAACAGTATTGACATTATAATTATATTCATACTTTAGACCAGATACAAAAGATGTCTTGGCTTGGTGGAGTTTGTATTTTCAGACACCTTGTACACGGCACAGTACTACATCACAGCCGTTCCACCCCCCATAGCCACAATGTTAAAAACTTTTCTGAATTCGTTGGCGCAGCATTTACCTACTCCAGTGCGCCCTCTATCACGACGTCACGTATCCCGGTAAAATCCAAAATGGCGTCCAACATTTGTCGTTAGAAAAATCGTCAAAAAACCAACAAAGTTTTGTTTTATTAAAAGATTGATGTATAGAAAACGTTTTGAATAAAAACCGAGTGTAGATTATTGTTGATCTCAACTTTTATGCGTATTAACTAGATAAAATAGGTTGAGGAATTCTTGAAAATTAGCTAGTTTTCTACATTGTGTGTGTGACAAAATTCGTCGTAGTTTACTTACACAATCGAAATACATGTATAGCTATCCTAAAACTACCATTTATAGAAATACAACAATTTCCCCAAAAATGTGTCTTTCAATTTTTGAAAATAATTACTATTCCCACATAAAACCGAGTTATGAAGCCAGCGAGAGTTTTTGTAAAAAGGGGCGGTGAAGTGGTGGCATTTCACGTAATTACTAGTAATAGTCGTCTGCATGCAGTCGTGTAGTATACGTACGTTGTGCATACATTTAACAGTGTGTCTGTACACGTTGTGCATACAGTACACACGCTCATTGTTTACACGTACTCCGTGCTGCGCGCAATCTGTGTGGCGCGAGAATTGAATGTAAATTATGAGCAAATAAATTATTTATATGTATTGCGCAATGCATACATACATAGGGGTCAAAGCACTGAAGTGAGGACAGTTTTCACATGTTGTTTCGTGCATACCTTGCAAGCAAACTGGGACAATCCTCAGTTTTCTTTTACATGATGTAGGTCAGGTTGTGTGTGTATGGATGTAGTTTACACCTCCAAAGTGAGGACATGTATAACATATCTGACAAGCAAGCAAACTGGGACAGTCCTCTATGTTCACCTCCCATAATACTGAGAACATAATCCTTGATGTCCATCCCTCTGACAAACAAGCAAACAAGCAAACAATCATACCAAGTGGCACAGTATTTATTAAAAAAGAAAAACAAACAAACCTATTTAAAAGAAATGGAGATTCACACTGCTTTGGAAGAATCATAGGCCTACTTGCTGCAAATGTGTAATGTCACCATTCGCTTTGCAGTTGCTGTTGCTTTAAATATGAACAGGCCATTATGTGTATACACTTATCAATCTCAACTGTAGCATGTGATCTTTTATGAAATAAATCATGGATGAATGAGTGATGAACAATAGAGCGTTACAGCCTACCCTTGATTGACTGTTGATACATGTATTTCTATCTCACTCAATTTATTGCACCATTGCAAGACCCCTACCCCAAAAACATTGACAAATAGATTCACTAAACACTTTTTGTGGGAATTATTTTAAAACGCTACTAATCAGTTTTTGTAATTTGGTAATAATAATAATAGTAATGTGGGTTTTTAATGTGCACCCTACCAAGGTACTCAAGGTGAATGAAGATGTAGCTAAAATTATCCACTACATTTTTTTGAACGTAAAGCCAAAGAACCAACAAAAATCCAGATTTAAATAATGTACCACTCATACCATACTGTTTCAACATTCAAATCCACTTGCACTTTATTTGGGAAAAGTACTGACCATGTCTGAAATGACAAATGCATACAATTATCGTTTTGTTTTAACTTCTGAAAAATTAATAATCTTTTAAAGAGTTTTATAGACCTTAAACCGTAACATGCCTGATGCAAATGTTATGCATACATTTCAAGTTAAAGTTATAATCTAAGATTTGTCTTAAAAATACGTTTCAAGCTTAATTTACAGGATTAAAAAAAACGAAACAAAAACAAAACAAAACATTTAAAAAACTCAGGTGTTTGTATGTAACATTACAGGGATGATGCAGTTAAGGGGGGTGACTGACTGAACATCTCTCCAAAATAAGTGGGGGTGTTGCTATGGTAACAGAAGCATGCTCTTTGTGGTGTATCCTGAAATTCAGACAAGCCCTCGCCAATTTAGTCATTAGCACCCCCCTCCTTGGGGTGGTCCTTGGGGAAAAAAGGATCCCACAATTCAAATATTTTACTGCCATTCCTAAAAGATAATGGTACCATGCAGACAAAACTGTGTCATTCCTCAGAATATTCAGGCAATTAGAATGTGAAGTATGTCACATATTACAAGGCAGCGGGATGGGCAAGTATTCCAGTAAGGCAGTTCCATTGTTGTGGATAGTCACAACCCTTGATAAAACAACACAAGTTTATAGAGGACCAACATGTACATATTATACTTGAACGAGAACAATTTCAACAAGAGTAGTGTGTATTAATGGCAACTTGTTTTGAAAAGATTACCCCCCCCCCGCCCGCCCAAATACTTTACAATTAACAATGTTAATGGTACATGCATGTACTGCTTTTAAATTGAAAAGCACCAACCTAATTTAGTTATAGCTCCACAAATGTGACCTGGACCTTAAAACCCAGACAAAGTCGCAACCCTACGATTCCTGGAAACATTTTCAGTAAATTTGTGTTTCAATTATGGATCTAACCGTTCCTGAAAAAACAAATCTAATCGGTTCATAGAAAACATTGGAGAATGTGAGAGAATTGGAGAATGTGAAAATATCAAAAACTCAAAATTGCAACTTTATCTTGGTTTTATGGTGACGAGTCACAAAATGGTAGATTAATAAGCCACCCAAAATACACACGAACATGAAGAGGATGATAATTGCTGCTACCTGAAATGTGAACATGGCCAGCAATATCTGTCCAAATATGTGTCAGCTTATGTTGGGGTACTGCATGTGCATGTAGGAGCCGTATCCAAACAGCTACCAAAATGCCTCAGATCAAATTACATAAATGGTACATATATTCAAAAGTCCTTATATTTTTTAAAGATTACCCCCCCCCCCCATCCTTTACCATTAACAAAACTTAAAAGTACATAACCTAACTTATTTATGGCTCAAAATACACACGGACATGAAGAGGATGATAACTGCTGCTACCAGAAATGTGATGTCTCTCCTATTTTTCTGAACATGGCCGGCAATACTTGTCCAAACAGGTATCAGCTTATGTTGCGGTACAGTGTATGTAGGAGCTGTAGCCTTGGGCAGTGGCATTGGACTGAATCGATGGCAGGGTGGAGGTTGTGGCTTCTTTGAAGTGGGCCTTGCTTGACACAGACGCCAAGATCTAGCCATAGTTAGTTGGCTCTGCCCTACACGGCCGTTCCACAATAATAAAATGTGCGCGCCCTCAGTGTTCACGTTGCGTCCAATGTATTCTTATACAATAACGCGCGCGGAACTTTGGCTACTCTATGTTTACGCAAGATAAAGGTCAAATTTACTATTTGCATATCTCGTTTTTCCTGAATTTTCATTGGTCGGACAAGTATTTTGAATAAAAACAATGGTAACTGTCATGAATATTGATTTATTTAACACTTTTATGGATCGCGGAGGTCAATCATCAAGATCTTCATGTACAGAGACAGTTTCCCTGAATCCAGCATCACTCCCAAGATGCACTTATTGGAGAACCACGCTGTAGAACAGCTGACCAGGTTTGGTGTTGGATTTGGCCTTCTAAACGAGCAGGGGGGAGAGCTGATACACACTGAATTCAACAGGACAGGTCGTGTGGTACAGGGAATGCGGTACGACTTACAGCGTCTGATGACAATAATGCGACGTCACCACTTGTCAACTACTCCAGAAGTACAAGCAAAAGTGATCACCTGTGGAAAAAGAAATAAAAAAGAATAACACAAATATTTATTAGGGCAAGGAAGTTCTGGCTTTAGTTTGGACATGGCATATGTGTACAAGAAAAGTTTTTTTTTTTTTTAACACAGGTCACCTGTAATTCTCTTGAACATGTTTTGGAATGTGTGCAATATCCGACCGCCACTTTTTTACTCTTTATACCAAAAACCAAAGTATAATACCTCATCAGTTAAGACTAAGTCTATAGTCTGCATTTTTTTAATATAGAGATTGAAAAGTGGTACGGTCGTATACTGCACTCAACAGCATGATCGATAATAATTTTTGAAGTTATTGAAAGTATAATTTAGGGAGCCTGCGTATGTGTACATGTACAATGTAGATGTGCAGTCACTCACCTCCACATGTCATAAGCTTATTCAACCACTGACAGGGTTGGGTTGTTGATCTGTCTTGCAGTTGCTGTGTTATTTGAGAAGATGGAACAAGAATCTAAAATAATTAGCATCCAACATGTCCACATTAAAAATCATGTCTGTCATCGCAACCACGTTCAGATTTGGGCTCATAGTCTCAGGATACTTCTCGATTTTCTTTTTCTTTTCAACATTTTACATTCTACCCAAGCCTTTGGAAGACCACTCTTGTTGTGTGTGACAATGACGGTGCAATTATAGCAATTTAAAATGTGGAAAAACTAAGTTTTAAAATGTTGAAACGAAATAATAAAATCAACATTTTTCTTTTGCATGATTCCGTCGTTGCTCTTAGTCTTAGGTCCATTAAGGAGAAGGGACGTGACCAAGAACCGTGCACCCAAGAGAGCTACTGAATTAATTAATATAACTTAGTATAACACTACAGACTAGGTTCAGGGAACGTTATTCCAATTTCTAACAGCTAATCGGTGCCTTTTTTTCTTCTCTTTTTACAATAGAGGGCCTAGAGTACATACAAATTTTAAAGAAATGTAATTGTAAAATAAATTATAATAATCTAAAACAGTTAATGAGGCGAGCTTTTTCATTCAAAGATTGTCATGTAAATCCCCGCCAGTGACCATACATACTTTGCTACAGTACAACGTCAATACCAATGTACTGTACAAACATACGATTACATATACAATAATTTATTTCCACATCGTTGAAAAAATAGCAAGATACAATCTGAAATATCACAAAAACATCCCGCTGTCTTTGCAACCTTGTTTCATCTCCATGATTGTCTTGAAAATATGCTTCTTCTCAACTGATGTCCTGCGATTTTTTGGAGGAAAACTCAATATTTCATGATAATGCATGTTTTTAGCTCGTCAATCACATACCATCCTTGCGCTAAACGACAAACACAGGCTGCTCTGTTCACGTGTATCACAACCCCTCTCATGAATAAAAAATTTCATTACTCTCGACAGGATTTTACTATCGGTACTTCACAACAAAAAAGAAGTGAATATTTACCAATGCGTTTGAAGTCTTCAGGTGATAAGGCCCTGGCGTGGTTTATCGCAAAGTGTGTGTCGGCAAATTTGAGGAAAATATACTCAAATTTTGACCCGATTTCAAGCCTGCTTCTCACGAATGAAAGTTCTTTGTGACGTTGCAGTGAATATCATCGTATGACATTATTCTGGATTATTCTGCGGGGTTCTACATCGTTAGGGTCAGAGACTGACTTTGAATCTGTTGGGATAGCAGACGAAAGGTAACACTTTCCTCAATCCATGTTATGCACATCACAAGTGCCACACCCCCACAATAGAAATGGAAGTACAAAACATGTACTTCAACATGTATGGTAATGATAAACAGCATTAAAACATGGCATACTTTGGTAGTTTTTACCCTGGCAACATTTTGTGAACGTGGTTTACCAACAAAAAGCTTTTCCGTGCTGTTTGCCGTTCAACATGGTATGCTTCTTCAATACCTCACATCAAGGCTTCCAGCAACTCGGACCGGCACCAATCGGTAGATCAGCCTTTCTACTGCCCTGTAACTCAAAAAGGAAAGTATAACGATTATCAGCACCAGTATGCATCGTTTTTATTTTTTTATGTCCCTTTGACTTAAAATGAATAAGGGAATTGCTTTCGATACAGGACAATTTTGCAGAAGGCATACAGGACAAGGAGAGACAACCGAACGTCACGGTCCTCGCGCAATAACACGCTATCCTGTCCTGATTTAAGCTGTTGCCTCGAGGACTTTGTGAGACGCGTGGTGGCTGATCACGTGATCAGTGACAGTGTGTGCAAACGCCCTCAATCGATCGCGATCAACATGGCGAATCTACACAGAGAGTTAGAGACACCCTTGTCAGTTCATATTTCATGCGACATTTTGGACGATAGAAGAGTCGTATGTTCTGTATGACATCACGCATGCACTGAGTAACTTCTGATTTCCAGTATGAAAATGACGGCTATTACAGATTTGAAACAACAACTCTGTAATGATGACGAATGCAACAGCATTTCGGGTAGAAAGTTGAAAGCTACTAACTATAACTAAATAGTATTACTACGGGGCCTACTACATACCATGTCATGCGGCAAAAGGGACTCTACTCGGTCATTGTAATTAAAGTTGGTAGTCTTTTCACATCCCCATACAAAACACATGTAGTAGATTGAAGTCTGGTGCACTTATTCCAATACACCATAAAACAATTCATGTAATGGGAGTAGGAGGTCATTATAAGCATCGACCTCATACATACGTAGGAGAAAAGCTAACGATACATACATAACCTTAAGGGTAGATTAGATATGCATTGATAAACTAAGCTACTACATGTACAAAGTTTGCACACACACACATTTACAGCCTGTTACACACAGTTCAAGTTCAAGTTAAAGTCAGTTTTATACTTAATCTAGTTTAAGTCTTCAGTTTTAAGTCTTAAATGTTAGTAACATTGCCAGCCCTAATCTTGTGTCTTATGAGTATGCCTTAACTGTTTTTTATCTTGTATTGTTTCTTAATTTTAATGGATTTTATAATCATGTTAGAGTGTATATAATTCAGTTTGTTTTTCTTTTTCTTGCATCCAAATTATACTCTAAAAGATTTAGAGTCTGTAATTTGAAAAAAAATATTTAGTTTATATGTTTTTGGAATGGTTGGACTTCAATTAATCATGTGTACAACAAACAAGTTACATGTCCATGTAAATTTTTCATTCTTCAACAGATTCCAGAAAGATGACATCTATCGGCTCAAACATGCTATGGGGTTCCCACAGACAGTCACGTTTGAGAATGGGGTGGACGGACTGAAGCACTCTGCGTCACCTGCAACGGTACGAATACTGTGCAGGTATGGAGACCTCGTCAAGGATTATGGTCGGCTACAAAATTCCACCCAGCTGATCTTTAAGTAGATGACCAATGTTATATATCAAGGTCACCAACACTTGGTCGTGTCACTTGACCAGCACTGGTTATCGCCACAACACCTCAAGATTTTTGCAGATACCCCACAGGAAGGGTGCTGCCTGGACAACCTGTTGGGGCTTCGTGGATGGTACCGTTCGCCCAATATGCAGGCCGGGTCAGCCAGGAGGTCATGTATAGCTGGCCACAAGAGGACCACGCCTGGTTCCAGTCCCTGACAGCCCCAAATGGTCTGATCGCTCACCCTCTACGGACCTGTGGAAGGACGGGCATGATGCATAACATTCTGCGGGAATCAGGGCCTGACCGAGCTGGAGGAATCATGATCAGGATGGAACATGTTATGCATTTATGGTGATTCGGCCACCCCTTGCGCCCACAGTTGAAAGCACCTTTCCCACGGTTAACATCACCAGAGACCAGGAAGCATTCAACGCAGCTATGTCTAAAGTGCGCATCAGTGTGGAGTGGTGGTTGGGGATATTTGAATTATTTCCGTTCACGGACTCACAAAAGTCACAGAAGGTGCCCTTGAGCGCATGTGGAAAGTATGTATGTGGTTTCCGGACTTTTGACCAACGCTCCACACGTGTGTCTGGAACAATACATCCATCCTATTTTGAACTCACGGACCTTCGCTCTTCTTGGAAGAATACTTTCAGTAATGTCATTTTAGTAGTAAGTGGGCTAGTAATTAGCATTATGCAAAAACGATTTTGGGGTCACACAAAATTGGAGGTCACCTATTGATATGATTATGAGTCAAGGTGTAGTATACATTTGAGATAATAAAACAAGGTCTTACTCTATTGGGAATATGATTTTAAAAGTGTCCTTTTTATTTTTGTTTTGTTTCTACTGCATATGGTTTCATTTTTATTACTATGTATTTACTTAAAAGCAACAAGCAACCCGAAAGATATCCCAGGGCATGGCAACAAAAAAATAGCCGGATTTAAGATGTCACCCTAGCCACAAGAAGCTCTAGTCTTGGGTCCTGTCCCAAATGTCACTTTGCAATTGGAATCAATCTCACCGTTTTATAAATTTGCTGTTTCATTTCCCCAATACATGTAGATCATTGGCTACTTTATTATATGTGATGAAGTCTATACATCACCAAAGGAAACTGCTACACACATTCAGTTTTGTTACAATACATATACATTTACTATTCAATCTTTATTATTATACTTGTAATTGTCTTCTACTAATTGACAGGCAAAGTGATGGTCAATCGCAAAAAGTACCATTTTATGGTTCTGATTATTATTTCTACTCGATGCAACCCAATCCCAAATGCAAGTGGAAGTATTAAATGTACATAGTTAAACATGTATGGAGAAGTTAGTCACATGTACATGTATCTTGTAAAATTCAGGACTGCTAAGGCCTGCAAGATTTACTCTATTTAAGCTGGTGCTTATTCATAAATGATTTTTACTTCCCTGTGAGAAATAACAGCTCAGAGAAATGTTAAGTTGTTAAGAATGAAATTAAATAAATTAAAGGGAAGAGTAATAATTTTGATGGTAACAGAGCAGTTATTTGCATTACATTACATTACTCTTTGTCGAGTTTGACTGCAAGAGAGCGCAGGAAAAGAAAGAAGGAGAGACAATGAGGAACGAGGTATATTATACATTGTTTATTATTTTATCTTTATTTCTTAAAAAACATCTTCAAAAGGAAGAGTCTGGGGAAGCGAACCTGAGGTTGATATAAACGCTATTCAAAAATCATCAACACCAACAAAACTGACACAACTAGAACAACATGTAATATGAGTAATACTTTCACATGTGATAACCAAAAGACAAATAAGTTGAGAAAAAAACCCACAGAACTGCCATGTTTGTGGACGACTTCCCTAGAATTGGTCCATCTCTCAACTCACAACACATCTGAAAAATCTTTGGGGTTATCGGTTGATCAATCTGCGAGATATTTAGATGTGAGTGGGAGTTGAGAAGATTATACCATGCCCTTGATAGAGGTGGCAGAGGGTACCCCCTAAATGTCTCACCGCTATACCCCTAACACACTTTGTCCTTTTGCTAATGATTGACCCCCCATAAAAGTTCTCTCTAAAGAATTCCTGAGATTCCTAAGACACAATGTGGAAGTTGGGGGTCCCCTCTGCCATATATCGTGCACCAAATGAGAGATGGACCAATTCCTGGGGAAATGTCGTCACAGAATCAGGGAGGATGTTGCTACCCCTGGTTTTGTAGAATACACAACGCAATATGATTTATTAAAATTTGTTTAAAGTATAAAGAAGAATCAATCAACACCATGGGGCATCTTGTCATATATATTAATTGTAATATATATGTGTGTAGAAGTGTTTTTTTCCTCTTTAGAAACACCCTCAAGAAAAAACAGAAATAAAATAAAAGTCTGAGTTGGCATTTTCTCTTTCCCAAATTTCCAAATTGGGAGGCGCGCCATGATAATGATAAAAGTATTGTTCTGATGTCAAATGTCACCTGCAGATGAAGTTTCATTGAAATTCGGAAGCCACAAGGCTTACAACAGGCTAGCTAGGCCACCTTTATAACCTTTACCTACACGATATGGATATAAGGGGTCCCCCCACCCTCTCTACCCCTCTTGTCCATAAGTACCCTATACACACCCAGACTACTGTTACCTAACACATCCTCTAGTTTCTTTAAAAAGAATTCGAGATTCCGAACACAATACCGGCACAAATGAGGTGGGGGGAGTTTCCGCAATCCCCTGTCTCATTGTCCACATATTTGGTTTCAATATATTATAACATGCCTTGTACAACAAATTATAGATAACACCTGTATCAGCTAGTTATTACAATAATCAAAAGAAAGTTAAAGGCATGGTCATGGTATCACATCAAAATTAAACCTCTTAATCCTATGGGCAAGATATGCTGTTTTTACACACAAAATATATAACTCTATATTTAAGCAATATTTCGTGCAGACTTGAACTAATGCAGCAACACCTTTTTCCTGAGAAATACATGTACTGGTTAAAAGACAGAAATAACAACTGTTTCATGCAAGCACATGTCTGTAAATACGTTTACGAAAATGTTCAACTATACGAAGTGTTTATCTAAAGGGCATGCAATAACACATTAGCACCACAAGTGCATTTCAACCCCCTTTCTAGACACTCTTAAAAGTCCCATGTCATCGTGGTCTGACTTCGCTGGTTTTGTTAAGCTGAATAGAGTTGTTGGTGTTGGGGAGAAGGCGTTGCATATCTGTTGTTGCCAAGCGTTGAAAACTGCTGCTGTTGCATTTGTTGTTGGAACTTGCTTGCTGCTGCTTTGCATTTGTTGTTGGAACCTGCTGTTGCTGCAGTTGCAGATACCATTCATATCTCCGTTCTCTCTTCCTCTTTCCCTCTTCTTTTCCTCCTCCCTCTTCTCCCTTGACATCTCCTCCTGCGCATTGCCTGGTCCATATCATCCATCTCTTTCCTTGGATTAAACAGGCTCTGTGTCTCACTCCCTGTTGCCACCTTCTTTGGTGTGGTGGGGGTGCTGGTTCACCACTTTGCCTTAAAAAACAAGAGTACACAAAACAATACACAAAATTAATGTCACAATAAAAAAATGGAGATGTGAGACAAGAAAATAATATATATATATGAAAAATACTGAATCAATGTAAAGATAACTAGGTTTTTGTACATTTATTAGTTGGACACATTATATCACTGTCACCATCATCACACATGTAATCGTACACCAAATTATTTTGATCAAACAGTTGTTACAGACTGGAGTGAGTTTACATACCTTCCCAGTATAAGTTATAATATTCCACAACTTAGTAGCCAATGGGAAAAATTTGTTATTTTCACTTTCAGCTAAGCTTAGATTAATTTTGCTTATTCTCAGCCTCGTCTGTAACCATTTACCTCTTCCGGGAGTTTTCTCCACTTAGCTTTCACATGCTCGCTTCCTCATTTCTGCACCATCTGCCTCTCTTTTCTCTCCTCGACCCCCGTCTCCCTTGGTGCACTCTCGATGTCCTCCTCACCCTCCTGGATCAAATCCTCCACGCTCTCTCTGGTACAAAGCTTCACAAAGTTGATTTAGGATAGAAGGGACTACATGCATAGTAACTGGATTAGCTTCAAAACTTGGCCGCAAATTCAAAGAGCAGGAAGTGTGGGTTAAATTGTTTGGGAGCGAACATTGGGGTTAAGACAATGAAGCTATGGAAGACCATATAAATACCATTACCCTTTCCTTTCCTTCAGCTAATTAGCCTTTCATTAGAAAACAAGCTATAACTACTTACATAATAAAAGCTGGAAGAAAGCTTGCATCCGTAAGCTTTCCATCTTCCACTGCCCCTCGCAGAAGTTGAGTTTTTGTCAAAAGTAAATAATTCCCAATTCAAACAAAATTAAATGTAATTATATCCACTGGATCAAATCTGATAATTGGTTGCCTCTTTTCACTTTGTTTATGGAAAAACCTTTCAATTTTAGATTTAAATACAGCCAACATTGGTATTACTATCTCTTGGTATTAAGTCTTGTAACAAAAATAAATTTAATCTTTATTTATTATATACTTCACTTTTCAGGTTAAAGGTTTACATAACAAAAAAAAAATATAATGATAGAATTGAAGCAATGATAGTGACACTGTAATCAAGCATCTCACTTATTATGTAACATGCTTTATAAACTACATCTTTCTTTTTTCTCCTATATTGCAAATAATTCAAAAATAATGTATACAATTTGAAAACAAATTTTTACATTGATTTTACATTTTCAAGGTTGGTTAACACATGATTGATTACAAAATGTTCTGTAGCTGCATCCATACTACAGAATATACAACCTAAAGATCAGATGCCATTTTGTACATAAATTGTTAGACATTATGAAATAATCAAAAAGAGTTGTATGGGGTGCTTGTAAATTGCCTAATAAGCGACAATGAAATACATATTAATTCTTAATTGTCTGTTGCTCATGACTTGACTTTTGTGGTTACACACTTCCCTCCCCACAATCAATTGAAACCACTTTTGTTGACCTGTTTTAACCTACTTGTAAACCAATCTAGAAAATGAGTGTACATGGTCTTACCATATGTAAATAAGTGAGAAATGACTTCATTGTAAATATTGAACCCAACGCATGATCCTTTGTTGACAATGAAAACAGAATCAATCTGCATTTATAATAAATGTATCGCTCATGTATGTACGATTTAGATGACAGTTCAGAATGGGTGACATTCAGGGGTTGTCATTGAAGGTAATTTTGGAATAAAATGTCTGCCCCTCCCCCAAGTTCTTGCAGTGATGACATGTAACTGCTGCCACTGGTGATGAACCCAACACATTTGTTTTTGTTTTTAATCTCTTTTTTTAATAAATTCTTTTGGTCTATCATTGCAGAGGTAATTTCAGAGAAGTTCTAATTTATGTGAAAAATAATATGTCACAGTGAACATGCTGTAAAAATAATAATAGGAAGGTTTTATAAGTACATGGACCAAGAATAAAGTATTTGAAAATTCAAGATAAGTTCTAATTTATGTGAATGGGAAATAGGTGTATACTTTTGGGAGTAGCTGGACCACTGAAATTTTGAAAAGTATTGGTTTGTTTTCAAAATTGTACACAATTATTCTCTTGGACAATGTAATAAATTAAAGAAATATTCTTGCACGAAACCTCACATCAAAAGAGAAAAGGTATTTTTAGGAATTAAGCCGAGTCTCATATACTCATAATTATAGTTTCATGTGATTGTGAGAGATGTCTGAGAGAGGCCTCCAGGAGCAGGACCCTACAAGTACATGTAACTGGTGTCATGAATATTGTGCATTTTTCCTGTGAAATAATTGTCTATGTAAGTTGATTGTATCTAAGAAGGGTAAACAAATTAAGGAAAAGTGCAGTAAAACAATCACTACTACACTAGGCTACTTATTTTAATTCCCCAGTAACAAACTGAAGATTTTTTGGAGAAAACAAAATTACAAAATATGGCATAAAGTTTCTCGTGAAAATTGCCATAACCTTAACAACCTGAATTTTTCCTATCCTTATTTATATTCTAAATACATTTTGGTGACATCTGTTAATATTTTGTTAGAAAAGGGGCAGGAGTTGTTTACTGTCCGTAGTATGTTCACGTAACTAACGTTTACTTGTTAGTTAAAGCAGGCACAATGCAACGATCGAATGGTCAGTCAAACTGTGACGCTTAAAAAATGCTTCCTTTTCTTGTATAAAACACGAAGATAAATACAGGAAATTCTCTTAAAACTAACTTCAAGAATACTTACCCTTTACGACTGTGTTGGCGATCCATTCTTTTCACGAAATCGATCACCTATTTTTGGGGTCAAAAACTCAAACGAGTCTAAAAAATGACGTCTGGGCCATGGGCACCACACACGCAAACAGCGTCGATATCGATTGTACATGTAGCTCCATTGTAAACCAAAAGATAGTGTAGCGTTCATATGCGCCTTGCGGCGCTATACGATATTTGATTCTTTCATGCAACGTAACTGAAACGTTTTTAAATTTGATTTAAAAACTTCTGATTTAGCGTAATTCGACACCTTCAATTCAAACACGTACTGGACACATAATCATGACAAGTCACAGCGAACGGTTTCATCAGCTTGTTATGTTTGTTTATGTGTTAAGTTTGAAGGCTGTATATACTTAGCAAGGATGCCGGACAAGCGCCACTGAGAAGAATTAATAAAACAAAAACAGTACAAAAACAACAGGGTGTCGTCAGCGCTGCGCTCGAACACTCTAACTAGAAGCTTAAGTGTTTGTTTGAACAAACACAATGGTGTTCGAGTCAACTTCCAGTTTCAATCAAATTAGCAACGATGATGTAAATATTTTATTGTGCAAGGGTTTATCATCTTTTATAATAAACAATATCAATTTCATATTCAAAAGTATATCAATCTTTGCGTTAGAAATGTGTTGAATTTGAACTTCCTGTTTGGACGGCAAGTAAAGGTCAGATTATGTGGTTTGAAGAACCATTATATGACCTAATGATTATAAAAAAATAAACAAAAATTCATGTTGGTGTTCTTACAAGATGATTCTATATTCGTCAATGTATTATTAATTACCTCTACATAGGCATCTGTATCCCCACATGACATTTCCTTGATACCACAGTGAAACAATTAGTCCTCGTAGCTATTTGAACTTCTCCAAAATGACGTCGCTTTTTTATATCCCATCATATTTAATTGTTGTATTCCTGGCATGTGGAAGTTCTTCCCCAAATGGAGTTTTTAAAGTTCCCTCATTTCTGTGAATCATCCTGTTGCATGTGCTTGTATGAGGAAGAGGCAAGAGCCTAATAGTAAATTGCTCAACACAGTATTCAATCACTGGTGAAATATTTGGAGTTGAAACTTGGGGGAAGTAATATATTCTCTAACAGGATGAATTGTAATGTAATCCATTTTTCATTGTTGAATTTTTTTTTCGATGGTCAGCCAGGTTTTTTCCTGCCAGTAGATAATTCTTAAGCCTTAGATCTGCATTTATGAGCTGTCTCATTTTAATTTTATCATGGATATTTTTGTTATTGGGGATGACTGATGTGATTGTTGATTTTGACATCTTGTTGGATATTTTTTCTTGGATTATAGAGTTAAGATTAATTTCTCATTTTTTTAGGTTGGGTCTGAAGGCGGTAAATCTTTGCCTGGAGATGTTTTTGTCAAGTCATTGATGATTGCTGTTTCAGCAGGGTTCTTGATTTCCTTCAACACACTGTATTTGCTTGTCCTTACGAGCAATTGCTTCTCGCTGTTTTCTGTATGTTTCTCTCAGTTTTGGCACCTTGGTTTTAAGTTTATCTGCATTCAGTGCACAGCATCATAGGCTTTAGCCTTCAATCCTTTTTCTATTCAAATCCTTGCCAAGGACTTGACTGTGCAGTTTAGCTTAATGCACTCTTTACATTCTACTTGCTTTCTTTTGGCACTGTACCCGATTACTGCAACTTGTATTTTGAGATCTCCTTCCAGTGGTTGGCAAGAAAATACAATTCATCAAGAAATTATCACACTGTAATGTTAATTTGTTTTTCTTGGAGGTTCTTGACTTTAGATCTAACACGGTGCAATGCAGAAATCAGGCTGCTTTGTGCTGGATTTGTTCACTGGTCATTATCTTTTTGTAAATCTTTTGAAAGCCAAGTGTAGATATCATTTTGCGTATAGCCTCTCCTCTTGAGATTTAGGATTGGCGATGACTGCTCCATTAGAAAGTGGTGCTGGAAGGATGCAGTGTTGGTCACTCATTAGTTTTTGAAAAGAAGTCCCAATTGGAGACAACTACCCCAATTTTATCCATTATGAGAAGGATTTAAGAAAATATGTACTGATCGCATTGACAATAAAATGTAAACCAACAGAGATCAACTGAGTTAGGACCAATTTTGCTAATGTGTAGTAGTTCAGCTCAGGATTTGAAAAGGAGTGCATCTCGTGGATTCCTAAAAGAAACAAATAAATTGAATAATATGAATCAGGTCAAGTGGCATTTTTGTCATGTGGTAATGAAACCATAAATTATACAAACAATTTTAAAGAAAAAATGGCCAGGGGTGAGCCCTTTGAAATGAAAATGAATAACATATTTTGTGAATTGATTTAGAAACCCAATCAATTCGTAAATATGTCAGTGATATCTGTAGGCCTAATATTGGTCCTAAACTAGTAAGTCAGGTACAGTGAAAATAAATTTTTGGTTTCCTATTAATTATTAGGAAAATGTTTATTCTACAGGGACCAGGGTTACAATAGTTTTATATTACCCAAAATAAAACAAATAGGTATATGGGAAGACAACATTAGAATATTAAACTTTTGAGTAAATTTCATGGAATCCCAACAAATTCTATTTAAAATCAGAGCCAAGGATGGTTATTAAACTGATCAGGGTGTTAACAAAAAATAGCCATGGGTTTCCCTAAGGGTGTTCAACCCATTTGAACGAAAAAGAATAAAATATTTATGAATTAATTTTGAAACAAAATCAATTCATGAATGTTTTATCCAAATTTGATAATTTAATAACCGGCTGGTATTTAACTCGCGTTGTGGGAGAAAAATTGGCCAGGGTGGTTAACCCATTTCATGAAGGATAACATATTTATCAACTGAGTTTGAAACAAAATCAATTAATTAATATTTTATCCAAATTCAATGATAAATAAACCTAGGCCTAAATGAAACCTATACCTAATATTGTAATTGTAAAAATATTCACTAATCCCCAAAATTCTAAAATTATATTTTAAACATTTTAAACGTAATTTTTTCCATATTAATTTTTAAACAAAAAGTCCTACTGAAAATTCTATCTCAAATTTAAAATTATAATATAATAAGAAGTAATTACTCACTTTTTGGTGGGGGAAGCAGATTTTATAAAACTCGAATTCCACTGAAGTCAACTGACACACATCCGCCACTAAACTGTATTGGCCACATCGCAGATCGCGTGATCCCTAACGTGATATGTAGCTGTCAGCCAAGCGCCACGGAAACCCCGCCAACAAAATTGCCGCGATATGGTAAAAACTTTGCGGTAAACAAAAACGAACTAAATATCTCTTTTCCGCCAAAATTATTTCAAACACAAGTACATTTTCTGATAAAGCGTTGATAAATTATTCAAAATAAGGTAAGAAGAAACACAAGATGAAGCAAATTTAGCAGAAATTACGTACTAAAAATCTTTGGAACTTCTCCGTTGTTGGGAGATCGTCTGTTCAAATTATCCACCATTAGAGCGCAGAAATTCTATTTTTAGATAAGACATCGATTTACAGCTATCACGCATGCGTAACCCAAAAACGGCTGTTTTATGAGGGCATAAACAGGCTCTGGGTGATACGCGCGTTTGCCGTTAGCTTTTTGCTTGTAAAAACAAGCGCCTTTCGCGGTTATATGCCTACCTACATGGGACTACCACAAGTCTATTATTCCAATTTCTTAATTTCTCCACTTAGAATCCCCGAGGAAACATGGTTAACCGGTTATTCACGTGGAGACACATTGAATGGTGTGTGCCCAAAAATAACTAGCCTGTAGCTGCCTGATGAGGGCGCTTCAATATACAAATTACTATAGAAACTTATAACCAATCGGATCGCTTGTTACATTTATGCTGGGCAGCCTACATATCACCGCTGTTTGCAGAGCGACAAACGGTTGTACGCACGCGCGCGAATCTCTTCTTTGAAGGGCGCCCTCTGTTGATGCTAGCGTTGTTTGTACAACGCGTATCTCTTAAGAATTTTCATCGACTGCACGTTACAAAAAGTGTGGTCACGAGGTTCATAAATAATAAATATTTTATTTTTTTACATGATGTCAAAGGTCACGATAAGACCTTTCGTTTCACATCACGTACGTCATCACCATACAGTCTCGTATCAGGAGCTACGTTAGCCCAAAGATCGTGGTGTGAATCAACGTTTTTGCCAAAGTTTAAAATTACCAAAGAAGTCCAGTTAATCCATGATCAAATGAAATTCTCATGTGAAGTATGCAAGAGATTGGTGCAAAAGGTGAGTGGGCAAACCCCGGCAATGCCTCAATCATGTTCGTTGAAAACTTGCTAAAAACGTGTTCGCCATGCCTTGTCATGTGCGTCGCCATGCCTTGTCATGTGCGTCATGAATCCCCATGTGAAAATACAGAGATGTTAATATTATTTAGGCTTTTTGTTTGTTGTTGAATAATTTCAAATAAATAGGAAAATACAATGATTAGTTTAAGCTGGCAAGAAAAAGACAGACTGATGCCATAACGTTAGTTCTAGATTTTAGAATAAAGACTAGATTTATAAAACGAATGATGATACTGATACTAGCCTAGATTAGTTAATTCTGTGCCCTCTGTAACAATAAAACCTGAGAAAGTTTTGA
>CM055823.1:15214462-15245519 GCA_029582265.1 Zoroaster sp. YZ-2022
GCATCTGTTGTTGCTGCTGCTGAAACTGCTGCTGTTGCATTTGTTGTTGGAACTGCTGCTGCTGTTGCATTTGTTGTTGGAACTGCTGCTGCTGTTGCAGTTGCAGATACTCATATCTGCGTTCCCTTTCTCTTTCCTCTTTCTTTCCTCCTCTCTTCTCCTTGACATCTCCTCCCTGCGCATTGCCTGGTCCATCTCCATCTTCCTTTGGATCAGGCTCAGTGTCTCACTCCCGCTGTTCCTTCTTTTTGGTGTGGTGCTGATTTCACCACTTTGCCTTAAAAAACAAGAGTACACAAAACAATACACAAAAATTAATTCACAAATAAAAATGGAATGTGAGACAAGAAAATAATAGCTATAATATGAAAATACTGAATCATGTAAAGATAACTAGGTTTTGTACATTTATTAGTCAGGACACATTATACTCACTGTCACCATCATCACACATGTACACGTACACCAAATTATTTGATCAAACAGTTACAGACTGGAGTGAGTTACATACTCTTCCCAGTATAAGTTATAATATTCCATAACTAGTAGCCAATGGGAAAAATTTGTTATTTTCACTTTCTAGCTAAGCTTAGATTAATTTTGCTTATTTCATGTCTGTAATTTACCTCTTCCGAGTTTCTCCATAGCTTTCACATGCTCGCTTCCTCATTTCTGCACCATCTGCCTTCTTTTTCTCCTCGACCCCTGTCTCCTTTGGTGCACTCTCGATGTCCTCCTCCTCCTGGATCAAATCCTCCACGCTCTCTCTGTACAAAGTCACAAAGTTGATTTAGGATAGAAGGGGACTACATGTATAGTAACTGGATTAAACTTGGCTGCAAATTCAAAGAGCAGGAAGTGTGGGTTAAATTGTTTGGGGGAGTTGGGGGTTACTGAAGACAATGAAGCATGGAAGACCATATAAATAATTACCCTTTCCTTTCCTTCAGCTAATTAGCCTTTCATTAGAAAACAAGCTTATAACTACTACATAATAAAGTTGGAAGAAAGCTTGCATCCGTGCTTTCCATCTTCCACTGCCCCTCGCAGAAGAGTTTTTGTCAAAAAGTAAATAATTCCCAATTCAAACAAAATTAAATGTAATTATATCCACTGGATCAAATCTGATAATTGGTTGCCCTTTTCACTTTGTTTATGGAAAACCTTTCAATTTTAGATTTAAACACAGCCAACATTGGTATTTATCTCTTGGTATTAAGTCTTGTACAAAATAAATTTAATCTTTATTTATTATATACTTCACTTTCAGGTTAAGTTTATAACAAAATATAATGATAAATTGACAATGATAGTGACACTGTAATCAAGCATCTTTATTGTAACATGCTTATAAACTGTCTTTCTTTTACCTATACTGCAAATAATTCAAAATAATGTATACAATTTGAAACAAATTTTTACATTGATTTTTACATTTTCAAGGTTGTACATGATTGGCAAAATGTCTGTAGCTGCATCCATACTACAGAATTACAACCTAAAGATCAGATGCCATTTTGTACATAAATTGTTAGACATTGAAATAATCAAAGAGTTGTATGGGTGCTTGTAAATTGCTAATAAAGCAATGAAATACATATTAATTTTAATTGTCTGTTGGGTTTCATGACTTGACTTTTGTGGTTACACACTTCCCTCCCCCACAATCAATTGAAACCACTTTGTTGACCTGTTTAACCTACTTGTAACCAATCTAGAAATGAGTGTACATGGTCTTACATATGTAACAAGTGAAATGACTTCAGTGTAAATGAACCCAACCATGATCCTTTGTTGACAAGAAAACAGAATCAATCTGCATTTATAATAAATGTACGCTCTGTATGTACGATTTAGTGACAGTTCAGAATGGGTGACATTCAGGGGTTGTCATTGGAATCGGTAATTTTGGAATAAAATGTCTGCCCCCTCCCCCCAAGTTCTTGGTGATGACATGTACTGCCACTGGTGATGAACCAACACATTTGTTTTTGTTTTTTAATTCTTTTTTTTAATAAATTCTTTGGTCTATCATTGCAGAGTAATTTCAGAGAAGTTCTAATTTATGTGAAAATAATATGTCACAGTGAACATGCTGTAAAAAATAATAGGAAGGTTTTATAAGTACATGGACCAAGAATAAAGTATTTGAAAATTCAGATAAGTTCTAATTTATGTGAATGGGGGAAATAGTGTATACTTTTGGAGTAGCTGGACCACTGAAATTGAAAAGGGCATTGGTTTGTTTTCAAAATTGCACACAATTATTCTTGACAATGTGTAATAAATTAAAGAAATATTCTTGCACGAAACTCACATCAAAAGAGAAAGGTATTTTAGGAAATTGCCGAGTCTCATATACTCATAATTATAGTTTCATGTGATTGTGAGAGATGTCTGAGAGAGGCCTCAGGGAGCAGGACCTACAAGTACATGTACTGTGTCATGAATATTGTGCATTTTTCCTGTGAAATAATTGTCTATGTAAGTTGATTTGTATCTAAGAAGGGTAACAAATTAAGGAAAAGTGCAGTAAACAATCACTACTACACTAGGCTACTTATTTAATTTGTGCACAAACTGAAGATTTTTGGAGAAAACAAAAATTACAAAATATGGCATAAAGTTTCTCGTGAAAAATTGCCATAACCTTAACAACTGAATTTTCCTATCCTTATTTATATTCTAAATACATTTTGGTGACATCTGTTAATATTTTGTTAGAAAAGGGGCGAGTTGTTTACTGTCCAAAGTATGTTCACGTAACTAACGTTACTTGTTAGTTAAACAGGCACAATGCAACGACGAATGGCCAGCCAACCGACGCTTAAAAAATGGCTTTTCTTGTATAAAACACGAAGATAAATACAGGAAATTCTCTTAAAAACTAACTTCAAGATACTTACCCTTTACGACTGTGTTGGCGATCCATTCTTTCACGAAATCGATCACCTATTTTTGGGGTCAAAACTCAAACGAGTCTAAAAAATGACGTCTGGGCCATGGGCACCACACACGCAAACAGCGTCGATATCGATTGTACATGTAGCTCCATTGTAACCAAAGATAGTGTAGCGTTTCGATAATAGCTTGCGGCGCTATACGATATTTGATTCTTTCATGCAACGTAACTGAAACGTTTTAAATTTGATTTAAAAAACTTTGATTTAGCGTAATTCGACACCTAATTCGACACGTAATTCGACACATAATCATGACGTCACAGCGAACGGTTTCATCAGCTTGTTATGTTTTGTTTATGTGTTAAGTTTGAAGGCTGTATATACTTAGCAAGGATGCCGGACAAGCGCCACTGAGAAGAATTAATAAAACAAAAACAGTACAAAAACAACAGGTGTTCGCGCTGCGCGCTCGAACACCTAACTAGAGCTTAAGTGTTTGTTTGAACAAACACACGGTGTTCGAGTCAACTTCCGGTTCAATCAAATTAGCAACGATGATGTAAATATTTTATTGTGCAAGGGTTTATCATCTTTTATAATAACAATATCAATTTCATATTCAAAAGATATATCAATTTTGCGTTAGAATGTGTTGAATTTGAACTTCCTGTTTGGACAGCAAGTAAAGGTCAGATTATGTGGTTTGAAGACCATTATATGACCTAATGATTATGAAAAAAATAACAAAAATTCATGTTGGTGTTCTTACAAGATGATTCTATATTCGTCAATGTATTATTAATTACCTCTACATAGGCATCTGCATCCCCACATGACATTTCCTTGATACCCACAGTGAAACAATTAGTCCTCGTAGCTATTTGAACTTCTCCAAAATGACGTCGCTTTTTTTTTATATCCCATCATATTTAATTGTTGTATTCCTGGCATGTGGAAGTTCTTCCCCCAAATGGAGTTTTAAAAGTTCCCTCATTTCAGGAATCATCCTGTTGCATGTGCTTGTATGAGGAAGAGGCAAAAGAGTTTTAATAGTAAATTGCTCAACACAGTATCTAATCACTGGTGAAATATTTGGAGTTGAAACTTGGGGGGAAGTAAATACATTCTCGGACAGATGAATTGTACGTGGATCCATTTTTCATTGTTGAATTTTTTTTTTCGATGGTCAGCCAGTTTTTCCGCCAGTAGATAATTTTTAAGCCTTAGATCTGCATTTATGAGCTGCTCATTTTTAATTTTATCATGGATATTTTTGTTATTGGGGGATGACTGATGTGATTGCTGATTTGACATCTTGCTGGATATTTTTCTTGATTATAGAGCAGATTAATTTCTTACTTTTTTTAGGTTGGTCTGAAGGCGGTAAATCTTTGCCTGGAGATGTTTTGTCGTCATTGATGATTGCTGTTTCAGCAGGGTTCTTGATTTCCCTTCAATACACTGTATTTGCTTGTCCTTACGAGCAATTGCTTCTCGCTGTTTTCTGCATGTTTCTCTCAGTTTTGCAATCTTGGTTTTAAGTTTATCTGCATTCAGTACAGCATCATATTTAGCCTTCAATCCTTCATTCAAATCCTTTGCCAAGGACTTGACTGTGCAGTTTAGCTTAATGCACTCTTTACATTCTACTTGCTTTCTTTGGCACTGTACCCGATTACTGCAACTTGTATTTTGAGATCTCCTTCCAGTGGTTGGCAAGCAAAATACACTCATCAAGAAATTATCACACTGTAATGTTAATTTGTTTTTCTTGAGGTTCTTGACTTTAGATCTAACACGGTGCAATGCAGAAATCAGGCTGCTTTGTGCTGGATTTGTTCACTGGTCATTATCTTTGTAAATCTTTGAAAGCCAAGTGTAGATATCATTTTGCGTATAGCCTCTCCTCTTGAGATTTAGGATTTCTATGACTGCTCCATTAGAAAGTGGTGCTGGAAGGATGCAGGGTTGGTCACTCATTAGTTTTTGAAAAGAAAGTCCCAATTGGAGACAAACTACCCCAATTTTATCCATTATGAGAAGGATTTAAGAAAAATATGTACTGATCGCATTGACAATAAAATGTAAACTAACAGAGATCAACTGAGTTAAGGACCAATTTTTGCTAATGGTGTAGTAGTTCAGCTCAGGGATTTGAAAAAGGAGTGCATCTCGTGGATTCCTAAAAGGAAACAAATAAATTGAATAATAGTGAATCAGGTCAAGTGGCATTTTTGTCATGTGGGTAATGAAACCATAAATTATACAAACAATTTTAAAGAAAAAAATGGCCAGGGGTGAGCCCTTTGAAATGAAAATGAATAACATATTTTGTGAATTGATTTAGAAACCCAATCAATTCGTAAATATGTCAGTGATATCTGTAGGCCTAATATTGGTCCTAAACTAGTAAGTCAGGTACAGTGAAAATAAATTTTTGGTTTCCTATTAATTATTAGGAAAATGTTTATTCTACAGGGACCAGGGTTACAATAGTTTTATATTACCCAAAATAAAACAAATAGGTATATGGGAAGACAACATTAGAATATTAAACTTTTGAGTAAATTTCATGGAATCCCAACAAATTCTATTTAAAATCAGAGCCAAGGATGGTTATTAAACTGATCAGGGTGTTAACAAAAAATAGCCATGGGTTTCCCTAAGGGTGTTCAACCCATTTGAACGAAAAAGAATAAAATATTTATGAATTAATTTTGAAACAAAATCAATTCATGAATGTTTTATCCAAATTTGATAATTTAATAACCGGCTGGTATTAATCCTCGCGTTGTGGGAGAAAAATTGGCCAGGGGTGGTTAACCCATTTTCATGAAGGATAACATATTTATCAACTGAGTTTGAAACAAAATCAATTAATTAATATTTTATCCAAATTCAATGATAAATAAACCTAGGCCTAAATGAAACCTATACCTAATATTGTAATTGTAAAAAATATTCACTAAATCCCCCAAAAATTCTAAAATTATATTTTAAACATTTTAAACGTAATTTTTTCCATATTAATTTTTTAAACAAAAAAGTCCTACTGAAAATTCCTATCTCAAATTTAAAATTATAAATATAATAAGAAGTAATTACTCACTTTTTTGGTGGGGGAAGCAGATTTTATAAAACTCGAATTCCACTCGAAGTCAACTGACACACATCCGCCACTAAACTGTATTGGCCACATCGCAGATCGCGTGATCCCTAACGTGTATATGTAGCTGGCCAGCCAAGCGCCACGGAAACCCCGCCAACAAAATTGCCGCGATATGGTAAAAAACTGCTTCGCGGGTAAACAAAAAAACGAACTAAATATCTCTTTTTCCGCCAAAATTATTTCAAACACAAGTACATTTTCTGATAAAGCGTTGATAAATTATTCAAAATAAGGTAAGAAGAAACACAAGATGAAGCCAAATTTAGCGAGAAATTACGTACTTAAAAAATCTTTTGGAACTTCTCCGTTGTTGCGGAGATCGTCTGCTGTCAAATTATCCACCATTAGAGCGCAGAAATTCTATTTTTTAGATAAGACATCGATTTACAGCTATCACGCATGCGTAACCCAAGAAAACGGCTGTTTTATGAGGGGCATAAACAGGCTCTGGGTGATACGCGTTTGCCGTTAGCTTTTTTTTGCTTGTAAATAAATAGCGCCCTTTCGCGGTTATATGCCTACCTACATGGGACTACCACAAGTCTATTATTCCAATTTCTTAATTTCTCCACTTAGAATCCCCGAGGAAACATGGTTAACCGGTTATTCACGTGGAGACACATTGAATGGTGTGTGCCCAAAAATAACTAGCCTGTAGCTGCCTGATGAGGGCGCTTCAATATACAAATTACTATAGAAACTTATAACCAATCGGATCGCTTGTTACATTTATGCTGGGCAGCCTACATATCACCGCTGTTTGCAGAGCGACAAACGGTTGTACGCACGCGCGCGAATCTCTTCTTTGAAGGGCGCCCTCTGTTGATGCTAGCGTTGTTTGTACAACGCGTATCTCTTAAGAATTTTCATCGACTGCACGTTACAAAAAGTGTGGTCACGAGGTTCATAAATAATAAATATTTTATTTTTTTACATGATGTCAAAGGTCACGATAAGACCTTTCTGTTTCACATCACGTACGTCATCACCATACAGTCTCGTATCAGGAGCTACACGTTAGCCCAAAGATCGTGGTGAATCAACGTTTTTGCTAAAGTTTAAAATTACCAAAGAAGTCCAGTTAATCCATGATCAAATGAAATTCTCTCATGTGAAGTATGCAAGAGATTGGTGCAAAAGGTGAGTGGGCAAACCCCGGCAATGCCCTCAATCATGTTCGTTGAAAACTGTTAAAAATGTGTTCGCCATGCCTTGTCATGTGCGTCGCCATGCCTTGTCATGTGCGTCATGAATCCCCATGTGAAAATACAGAGATGTTAATATTATTTAGGCTTTTTGTTTGTTGTTGAATAATTTCAAATAAATAGGGGAAAAATACAATGATTAGTTTTAAGCTGGCAAGAAAAAGACAGACTGATGCCATAACGTTAGTTCTAGATTTTAGAATAAAGACTAGATTTATAAAACGAATGATGATACTGATACTAGCCCTAGATTATAGTTAATTCTGTGCCCTCATGTACAACAATAAAAACCTGGAGAAAGTTTAGTCCACCTACTACTAGTTTTAGGCCTCCTTATAAATAAAATAATACCAAAATATTAATATTTTACACACATTTTCATTGCGGATTAGTAGATACGACTGCATGTTTGTCATGTTGATCTGTATTTTTACTTTTCAAGTTTTGATTAAGGACAATTCCTAGGGTCATTAGTCCCCCTAAATATAAAACTAGAGTATAATAAGAAAACAAATAATGGCTCCTTGTCATAGACTTGAAACTGATCTACGCACCTAATACTATTTTATTTCTCAGGATGGGACTGAGGAGCTGTGCAGCACTTTCTCTTGCGGGTTCTGGTTGAGGACAGGCGCTTGAGATCGATGGATGGACATTGAGGAGGTGGTCCCCATTACACACTTCAACTTATACAGGTCAGGGTTGGTCTCTTTGGTGTTTCGGGCCCCATCAAAGCGCTTGTTGTTATTGTTGAAGACCGCATGCATTGATTCACCACCCTGCTCTCCCAATAGTCCCAGACCATGCTTGGTGCGTTTGATGAATGGCAGAACATGTTCTTCCAGAATGTGCATTTTGGGCGGGAAGCTCTTATCAGGGAATGTTGTGCGGTAATACAGATTGAAGTGACGAATGTCTTCATCTAAAATAAAATGATATTTGACAGGTTAACATTTTGGATAACTCATGTACAAGACATATCCAATTACATGTTGTTGCCACCGAATATATTTTTTTAAACAGAAAGTATACATCTAAATGAGCCTATAATTTTTACTTACCAAGCTTTACAATTTCTCTGTCACTTAAGAAGCTTGCTTTATTATACACGTTGTGGCAGTTGGCAAACAGATGGAACAATTCAGAGAACTTGTTAGCAATCATTTCAGCTTGATGTACTTGCAACGGGCAGAGACGTTTCGTTTCCTGAACAATTGCACCGGTCACTTTGATGATATTTATTTCCTGAAATACAATTAGCACAAGCAATTTATAGTGAGGAGTAAAATTTATTGTCAAAGCTCTACTCTTAATAATTGACATACAAGAAAGACATCTTACCTGTAGACACTTGTTTACATGATTCCCAACAAATGTATTTGAATAATACGCTTGTCTCCGAACTTTTATTTCTTGTAGTGTTTCATCCATTTTCAGAAGCAGTGGATTTTGATATGCGGGCAACTTTTTCACATTGGTTCTACTGACTGCCTCCTGTTAATTAAAAAAATAATAATAATTTGTTGTTTAATTTTCATATAATTTATCAAGGCTGAAGATGTTACACATGATGTATAACAAGAAACTTGAAATGTACCAATACCTGTCTCATAAGTTCTTCTCCCAGGGCATTGATGTCAGATGTCACACTTGCGACTGCCTCTGCCACATCAATGATGTCATTCACAAGTGCAACCACTGCCAACTGTTCTTGTAATTCTCTCATCTCACTGTGTATTTCTTGACATCTTTGTTTTGCTTGAGATACCTCTGCAAGTTGTGCAACGTACAGTGGAAAGGGGCCATTTCCTATAGCAGTTGCACCTTGTGGAGATTGTGCAAGTTCTTCAGCAATGCTTTCACCAAGCTCTTTACACTCTGACTCCATTATGGTATAGAATTTGAACCACAGCCCAAGACTTATATGTAGAGGAAGCGGGCATACCTGTGAAGAGGAATTGAAAACTTTACTGTTATAAGTAAACATATAATAAATACTGAACATTTTCAATGATATGAGTAAAATTTAATGAGTGACATCAGTATAAAGAATTATTTACACAGTTGATTGGAATTGCAAAGAATGCGTCATCGATCGCATTGTAGAAATTCTTTGCGGTGTTGAGCTTGCCTCCAGCTGCCAGAAATTGTTGATGATGATGAGCTTAGGGTCTCAAGAGTTCTTGGATCACAAGGAGGACGCTGGTCTTTAGGATTATCATGTCATTATTTATATTACACCACAGACATGAATGGCGACCTGTAAAATATAAAAGCAACAATATGTTAAATAAAATAATGAAAGTATACTGAAAAATCCAAAATAATACAATTCAAATTACAGGTTGCAACTTACTGCTGGGACCAGACAGGCCGTACATCCTACAAAGGAATTCATAATCTCCAAACATGAAAACTACAAGCTTCTTTCCCTGAAAAGAAAAAGAGATCGTAAGTACAAAATCCTTCAAATACATATATGTCATTCAAAAATTCACAGAATATTCACGAATTGTAATTTATATTTTCTTTTGGCAGTAAAACTGTGATGAAATGGTGAATTATATACATCGTTCAATCGGTCATTAATAGCTTACTCTCCATGTGGTACTGGACAAACTTTCAACCTGTGGTTTGTAGTGATCATGCTAAATGCAGATTTGCTGCAGAGTCACTTGCTTCGAAGACACAGATCACACTTGTGTTTCGTCTTGAGTTGGGATTATCAATATTGGCAATCTGGAGCATCATCTTGAAAGAGCCTCCACCCTTGTCCCCGCCCAATTTGAGCCAGACTTCACCACATGGTTGTCCTTCATCCCATATAAGTTTACCGCACCTGTATGAATGTATACCATTTGAATACACAATTAGTTACATGTGAAATTGATGTATGTCATTTGATTTCACAATGGCCTGTGTTTTTTCTTGTTTGTTTGTTGCTTGTTTGTTTTTTGTTTTTTTAGGGGGGATTCTTCTACAAAAAAAAGATTTTAGTCACTGAGATAAAATGTCAATTTATTTACCTTTCGTACTCGTCCAAAGTGTCCAGTGTGTATTGATGTAAATCAACAATGTACACACATGGAGCTTGCTTAGTCACGAGGGCATCCTTCTCGTGAAAGAGAAAAGGCATCATGTCTCCTTTCAGCGTTTCTTGAGCAACACACATTTTGCCAATCTTTCTACTGGCTTGCTCGTATGCCATTACAACGTTGTATTTTCTCAACCACCTGAAGTTAGAAGAAATAATTTTGTTTGCAATAACTATCATAGGAGTGAGCATTGTGTTCTTTTTTAAGAAGGTTTAAGATTTTCCCCTCTGCATGGGGTGCCATGGCCGAGAGGTTAAGTGCATTGGACTCAAGTTCTGTGTCATTAGAATGTGGGTTCGAAACCTGGCGGCGACCGTGGTACTTGTGTCCTTGAGCTAGACACTTTACTGTAATTGCTCTCTTCACCCAGGGTATAAATGGGTACCTGTGAGGGTAGAGATGGTTATTGTGTTTGATTAGCCTGTAGCGCCAAAAGGTTGCACATTGGCTGTATACTCACCAGGGAGCTGAGAAAGATTATAGGAATGATATTGGCCCAGTGACCGCATTGGCCGCATTGGGACATTATGTGAAATGCGCTATATAAGAATGGAACATTATTATGGTCACATTGTCTAAGGAATTAACTATTTATTCTTACAATTTCAGCTCTCGAAGGGAAGCCCAAGACATTCTCAAAGAGGCTTTGAGGGCGAGTTCTTCAAGGGGTGGAATGAAGGATTTCAACTGCATATTCTACAACAGACTTTGCAGCTCATCTCTGGGAGTTTTCATCAGATGTTGTTGTAGCTGATAATTTGGTTGACCACCACTTATTGTTGACAGCTGTGTCTTCAGCTTGGCATTCCGACGCTGAAGGGTTCTTATAGATACTTCTGTACTTGGTTGTTTAGCATGGGTGACTAAGAGAGCCTAAAATGAGAACATTTTAGAATTTGTGTGTATTTGTATATTTTTACTTTTATAATATTAAAACACTTTCACGGTCTTATGCACCGTCTTGTTTATGGGGCAGATTTGTTTATTTCGAACGCGCGTTCTGCCTGCGACTCGGCACTCGAACCTACGCACGCAGCTAGAGCTAGAGGGGTGCGTGAAGTTCAAGCAGCGAGTTGCAGTCGACAAAGCAGGTTCGAAATAAACAAATCTGCCTCGTGAACAAATTGAAATTGTATGTATATGTGTATAATTTGTGATATTCCTACAAAGTGTCAACTTACCTCACCCCCAGTAGAGAGCCGCAGTTCTGTTGCACCTTTTTTTTCCATTTCTTGTTTCAACAACTTCGATGTCATTTTTTGACCAAGTTTTCCAAGGGGGGATACATTTCTTGTCAAAATATCTTTCAATATTTCTTCATCAATTTTTTGAGAAGAATAAGGATGAGTGGAAGTGCTCTCCAACCAACTACTTCTCTTGCAGGTGTTGCACAGAACTTTGGCTTTTTGTAGAATGCTTTTGAAGTATTCTTTGACTGGGCTGATGTTCTTCAGGTTGATATTTTTACGACAACTTGGGCATGGCACTGTTGAAGTGGCGGCTTGAGTGAAGACCGTGTGTAAACAGCTCAGACAAAAAATATGCTGACACTGTGTTTCTACAGGCCTGTTCAGGATCCTATTACAGATTTTGCAGCAACAGTTGATTTCCTGAGATGAAAAGCCTCCTTGAAAACTCTGTTGTTGTACCCAATCAAATGTTGAAACCGTTCTTCGACTTTCAGCTTTTGGCAGTTGCCTCGATCTGATCCAGCTTGTTTAAGCGGTCATACTTTTCTTTTGCTTCTGCTGGTCGACCACCTTTGTTATTTTCCACCTTCAAGCACACCAAACATGTTTCACCTTCTGTATGGGCTGGCCAATCATTTTGGAGGGTGTGGGTCTTGGGCAGATATAAATTGGAGTAACAGAGATGGCATATGTACTGAGGGTGACGGTGCTTTTCATCTGTATTTCTCCTTGATTTTGATTTTGTAGTTGGCACATAGTTTTAGGGTCTTAGCTTTATGCTTCTTTTTCTGGGCCTTATTCCCACACACTCTACATAACTTGTTAAGATTGTTCTCGTGACGTTGATCCATTATCCTGAACAAAAACAGATCATCAGTTGGCCTGAATAAATATTTAAGTAAATAATACTAGTTATCTGATTGTATTACTATTTACCAGCCTTACGACAATGTTCATATTTAATAATTTAAAAAAAGGTATTGATTGTTTGGCTTGGCAATAAAATTAGAAGTTTTGAGAATAGCCTAAAAAGGCTAAAATGTTTGCTTTCTATAAGTATTATGAATATTTAAAATATTTGTTTACTGTACAGCTCCAAATATTATTAGGTCCTATAATGTAATTTGTATTTGTAAACAGACTTGACAATGAATTGTATTATTGAAAATAATGCTTTTTGGCTTGGCAATGAACTTAGAAGTTTTCAGAATAGCCTAAAAAGGCTAAATAGTAAATGTTTGCTTTCTATAAGTATTATGAATACTTAAAATATTTGTTTTACTGTAGGCCTACAGCTCCAAAAATTATTAGGTCCCCTATATAATGAATTTGTATTTGTAAACAGACTTGACAATGAATTGTATTATTTAAAATAATGCTTTTTGGCTTGGCAATGAACTTAGAAGTTTTGAGAATCGCCTATTTGAGAATAGCCTAAAAAGGCTAAAGCCTAAATAGTAAATGTTTGCTTTCTATAATTAAAGTATTATGAATACTTAAAATATTTTTTTTTACTGTACAGCTCCAAATATTATTAGGCCCCCTATTTAATGTATTTTGTATTTGTAAACAGACTTGACAATGAATTGTATTATTGAAAATAATGCTTTCACAATAAACGTTGCCTGAGGTGTGCTCTACTACTAACGTTAGCGTGTAGAAGTTGTGTGTAAAAAATAGTGTTACTGTTACTGTAATTTGTAAACCGACGTTAGTTAGTTGGTTCTAAAATTCAACGTTATTTGTCCTAAAAAAATAAAAAAACAATGAAGTTTAATTATAAAAACAAATTTATAGCATCATATTTTGTTTTTAAATCTGTGTTAATAGGCCTCCCCTCCGTTTTCCTTTTTATAGCTCCATGGTTCCACCGACCGACATGACCGACTTTTTAATACGGGGACTCCGACGCGACGCCCCCGGGCCCCCAGCCTGTGTACACGTACATTCATATGCATCTCGGACTTCGATCGTGGGAAAAGCCAAAAACACGCTGGGGAAATACCAGTATTGATAGAATATTATCTATTTAATATAAAAACCGTTTTGAAAATCTTAGATAAACTGGCTTTCACTCACAAATATAGCTGTAAATCCGCCCCCAAAATCAAGAATTGGCTTCACGTCATTGGAAATTCTGTGCTCACTTTCGAGTCAAATTTCCCGCGACGCGAAACTAGCAGACGAGTTTTGACTAAGTATGTTAAACGAGAAACTATCCCCAGTTGTAATTGGTCAAATTTGTGGGCATAACTATGAATATTCAGTGCCCCTGTTCCTTTTTTCCCAATCGATTCAACGTAAATAAACCCTAGAGGTCACACGTAATACATATTCATTTCTGTTGACCCTTGCACAAAATCTCGCGCATGCGTAAAACTGTATGTTTGCAATGGCAAACTACATGTGATGTAGGGTACATAAGGATAAAGACCAGGTAAGATTTGTTATTAAAATAATTTCATCTAGGCTTAAAACAATAGACCTCTTTACCTTGACATAGGACAACACCTGCAATATGTTACTTTGTAACTTCAGAGAATGGGTGGGTCATGGATGAAGTAGTTGCACTTTGTAATGAGTTTAAAATAAAGTAGCAGTATGGGTTCTATATTACTGATCACTGGGCGATTCTGTACGATGATCTGGAAATTGCATTTGTAAAATTCTACATTGTAAGAAGACGATTACCTTGCAAAATTTATTTGGTAAGTCTTTGTTTATGTAAAAAAAATTTGAAGCAAATTAACATTTTGCTAAGTAAATGTTCAACTTCAGCGATTATAAAATATAACGTTATAGGCCTAACTTAAAGATTGACTACAACGGAATAATGATAAGTGCTGTGTTGCTGTTTTCGTTCGAGAAATGTGTAATGATTAGGAACATATTATTATTCAATCAAACTTGTTCCTTCATGCAAAAAAAAAATCAATTTGATCGGCGTTCTACGACCCAGAAAAGCCCAGTTTCACCAAAAGCCCTCAACTCATGAATAATTCATACTTCGTGTGTGACGTAGCACCCATGACGCTTTGTTACCCCCACGCACAACAGTCGATCGTGTGTACTGTATGCATTTACCATACATGCAATGCGGACAGCGGACAAGCGACATCTTCTAGACCGAAAAACAGCGAAAATGTCCGATAGCAGCGAATATTGGGAAGATCACAGTATAGATGAGGAAGAGGAGTTTCATATAGGCACTTCTGAGGATAGTGATGTCAGCTCTAGCGATGAGGGGAGCTCCCCAGACGAGAGAGAAGGCGAAGACGATGACGAAGAAGTCGAAGTATGTGGCGCTGAACCATACCGGTTCGAGCCACTTGCGGCGCCTACAGTTGACCAGCCCGGTGACGGTGATCGTCATGCCGAAGACGACGAACCAAATCCTGATGATAGACGGCTAAACACAGACTGGTAAGCCCACAAAATGATTCATGAATGAAATACTGAATGATGCTTCGTTTGATCAATTCGATTCTGCTGTAAAAAAATAGTTGTAGGATATATTTGTCAATAACATGAACTTTCATTATGGAGACCCAAGGTACATAATGTAGTAGTACATGTACATGTGTACAATTGTACATGTGTACAATACAGGTACAGTGCAAATTTGGGGGTAATTACTATGTCTTGCGTTTTATGATTTGTTGGCAATATTAGCCAGTATTTATGAAGACATGATGGGAAAGTGATCACTGCTCAAAATTCAAATAAAATCATGATCTTTTACCATCATGCTTTAAGCATAATTGACATTTAGTCTTTCCCTTCAAATCAAAGGTTGTAACCCCCTGCACAATAAAAAATGTTTGATCTGCCCATGGAAAAATGTATTCCTTCGTGATGTACCTGTCCTTGATCAGTTCATGGGGATGTATTTCAAGATCAATTTTTAAGTAGTAAACCCCAATGACAAAGTTACTAAAATTATATTGTTTTTTTTAATAGGTGTTCGTGTGGACATTGTGTTCTTCAGCCTTTGCTCGCAAACTGTATATGTTGCAAAAGAAGTTGAGAAGACAGAGAACATGATGCGGCAGCTGGACATCAACGTGGATGATCCCAACCAGTGCCTTACCATCCATGATTGGTTTGATGCGATCTGCACTCCACCCAGGAGTGCTTGCAACAGCGTATCTTCAGTACAGAGCATACTATGGCAGAGATGCAGTTGAAGGAACGCTTGACCAGTAAGTGATTTGAGTGTTGACTGAATGTACAAAGCCAATGTACCATCAATTTCAATTAATATTTTAGAGCAATGTCAGTTTTGAATGATCTGCATATCAAGCAGATTACTTTTGATTGACCAGAATGAGCACCGGTGTTTACTTCAGAGTAACCGCACACAACTGAATATGACCTTGGTTGACCCACGTGCATCTATATCTTATTGTACATGTATTACATGTATGTAATTGTTTACTTTTGATCATGATTGCCTTTTGGTATGGTTATAGTTTTATAGCATTTCAGTTTCACATGGTGTTAACGTAAACAATATCGATACTCCACCATGCAAATCACAAATCTTATGTTTATAATTTTGTCTGATTTTTTGTTTTGTTTTACAGAATATATCGCCATGTTGCATATCGGCAAGTGGTGAGGTGGTGTTGGGTTATCTTGGCCGTTTCAACCGGGTGCCACTGCCATCATGTGTAATGGACGCAATCCGCAGGACGTTCCCAAACCCTGATGGACAGTACAAAGGATTTTCGTATCCACCACTGGAGTAGGCCGATTTGCTTTGGTTGATTTTTTTAAATTGGTGACATTATTACCTAGTTATAAGGATGTGGAGGAGTTACAAATTAGTTTGTGCGTTCATAAACCATGATCAATGGCAGAATCAATTACGTGTGTATTTATTTTGTGTCTTTCGGGGGAGAAGTTGAGTAATTTAGCACTAATGTGAAATAAACTTGTTTTATGTTGCCAACAATACACTATGGTAAAACATTACAAATTCGGTATGGCAGAAGATGCCAAGAACTTAACCTTTTACAAGACCTTAGTACTTTCGAATAAATGACAAGACAAAATATGTATGTATTTGCAACCAACAATTGAGTTTATTTTTGAGGTTAAAATATCAAAATTAAAAAAGTTGCCTCTTGATGACGAAAACGACTTAATCAAAATCCTGTACATACTTGTTTGGAACTTGGCCATTGTTCTGTTAAACCGAACTGGAAATCCTTTGAAATTCGTTTCACACTTGCTGCTCTTTTCCCAGGAAAAAACTTACAATCAGCATAACTCTACTGCTAAGCAGGTTCAGATTTTCTTGGATTAAAGCTAATTCAATTAGGTGTTTTGGCTTTGCATCACAAAAGGGAGAAGTGTGACAAAGACTAATATTGTAAATCTCATGTTGGTAAATCTCATGTACTTCTGCCTATAAAACTTAAAACTTGTTCTGAGTGTACAGTGGCAATAAATTGTAAAATACAAGAATAGAATAACAATAAATGTGTACAGGCCATGTCATTTTGCTGAACAAAGTTTTATCCTTCGTAGACCTTTACTATTCAGTGCTTCTCACTACAAAAATACATGGTTGCTTAGTTTCAGACATTTCTACATGTGTGATAATGCACATCATAAGCTTACTTGTACTGTCAAATCAAAATCTGTTCCATCCCTCCTTTACCACTCCCTGAATTATGCCTTGTTACTCAAAATTATTACACAAGTATTATTCAAGGGAAATGTATCCCACATTTGTCCTATTGCGCATTACAGGTTCACCATGAAACGGAGAAGAAATGATCTACCTGTGTCAAATGGTGACCCTCCATTTAAAGGTATGTTATCAAGGTTTGTACATATACTTGGTGGTTTTACAAGCAACAGTGTAATGGCTATGTTGGTGCAGATTTGGTATTGGTATACATGTATGTTAATGGCGTACACCAAAAATACCCAATCTTTTCTGATGGTGTAGTTTTGGGTGCCTCTGCTTAAAAAAAAAAAACTTGTGGTGCGCTTTTGGTGCGTTCAAGCAAATTTAAATTAACACCAAACCTGCCCCTCTGGTACTTTTGTGGTGTACATGTGTAGCATGGTGGTGCACTTTTGATGTAGCATACTTGTAAATGTACACCGTCACTAAAACTGCACCAAATCTGTAATATTGGTGCTGTTGTGGTTTGTAGTTTGGTAGATTGTACTCTTACATCAAAACCTGAGTTCAGCCTGCTGCCAGTTGATGACGTGGTCTTCGGAGTCTGAATGCTCGACTATTGAAGATTTGTCGAATTCGCCTCGTCTGCCGTGGGCTTTGTGTTCATTGAGCCTGGTAGTGAGGTCTCTACCAGTCTCTTCGATGTACACTTTGCCGCATTGTACACTTTGCCGCAGCAGGCTGAACTCATCACCAGCATCGTACACTGGCACCCACGCCGAATACAAGAGGCCATCGAGATCTACAAACATAAGACAGTACCACAAGACATCGGTTTCTCCAGCGATATCTGACACCCGATCCTAAGTAAACAGTACAGTGGGTTGTCTATACCCGAGGACCCCCAGTTTAGGTCCCCCTAGTCTAGTTCCCCCTCGAGCTTGCCTATGGGTCTCCTATATCCCTGGCAATCCTTCCCACTGACCTCCAATCCCACACTGAGACACCTGAGTGAACAGCCACAGTACCACACTCAAGCTTGGTATCCTGAGTTCCTGACATCACGCATTGGCGCACACTCGAAACATCCTGTTCTCCACGGCTCATCGCACTAATCCCCTTCTTGGGATCCTTCATAAACCTCACCTCCAGTTGGAATCCGGCAGTCTCCTGACGACGAACAGAGCACACTGTTCGAAATGTCGAGTTACCGGTTCTCTTCAGAACCAACAATCACTCACGAGAGATTAAAATGTCCATTGGAAGCTTTCAATCTCACTGCGGCAGTCAGCCAGTGGGGAGCCACAATGAAGATGATCAAGATCAAGATGAAGCAAGACCTGTGAAATCTCACTGCGGCAGTCAGCCAGTGGGGAGCCACAATGAAGATGATCAAGATCAAGATGAAGCAAGACCTGTGAAATCTCACTGTGGCAGTGCCAGTGGGGAGCCACTATGAAGATGATCAAGACCTGTGAAATCTTACTGCGGCAGTCAGCCAGTGGGGAGCCACAATGAAGATGATCAAGATGAAGCAAGACCTGTGAAATCTCACTGCGGCAGTCAGCCAGTGGGGAGCCACAATGAAGATGATCAAGACCTGTGAAATCTCACTGCGGCCGTCAGACAGTGGGGAGCCACAATGAAGATGATCAAGATCAAGATGAAGCAAGACTAATTGCGGTGACACCATGTGGAATCTCAATTGAGTAGTAATTGGTTCTGAAAAGACAAAAAGGTGACCCCAATTTGACCTGACTTCCTGTCCAAACCGGACGTCAAAGTTTAATATTTAAAAAAATTAAATCATATCTCAACAACCACAAGAGGTAAATTAATTTTTTTGCACCATTGTACTGATCGTTAATTGTCAAAAACAATTTTACCTTTACTTCCTCCAGAACACCTAGTGTTTGTCAATACAAACACCAATCTCTAGTTAGTATTATTTTTAACTACTCATTTATCAATCAGTCTGTCCCCGACATTTGGAATATGCTTCCACAAAGTTTAAGACTGTGTGACAATTTTAATTCTTTTAAACAAACTTTGAAAACTCAATTTTTGTACAAGCTTATAATGAATGTTAATTTTGTGCATTTTGTTTCATGTATTTATCTTTGTTTATCAAATGTTCCATATCTTTGTGTCTTTTTCATTATCACCAGCGCCTCGGATTAGGTTTCTAGATAGATGGCACTTTATAAGTTTCATTATTATTATTATTATTATTATTAAGTCCTGCATCATCCCAATTCCTAAGAAACCGAAAGTATCATGCATGAATGATCTTCGCCCAGTAGCTTTGACCTCGGTTGCCTTTAAATCCTGTGAACGTTTAGTTTTACCACAACTAAAGGGTATAGTGAAGGATTTTTGATCCTTTTCAGTTTGCATACAGGAGTGATAGGAATTGTGAAGAAGCTATTTTAACAGTTATTGACAGTGTAACCTCTCATCATCTGGATCCCAAATCGGTTTCCGAGAAAAACAAGATCAATGGCGTGTATGGGAAATGTAGCAATTCAGCTATAGTTGTTCTTCGACTTTTCATCGGCCTTCAACACAATCCAGCCGCATCTGTTGGCAACTAAGCTATTGTCCATAGATGTTCCCAAGCCTATGATCTCCTGGGTCCTGGATTATCTTACCTCTCGATCCCAGTTCGTACGGGTGCAATCTGTCTCTTCCGATATCGTAAACTCAAGCACGGGGGCACCACAGGGTACGGTTTTGGCGCCTTTCCTGTTCAGCCTATACGCAGACTATAGATCCGGAGCCGATTCATGTCCGATTGTCAAGTTTGCCGATGACACCGCTGTAGTTGGACTGATTACCAATGATGACTTTACAGTGTATTCTAATCAGTTGATGATCCCTGGACTGGCCTTGCTCCTCCATAGACGATCACGTTGGCCCATGATGGTACTGGCAATGACAATTCTGCGTAGTATGTCCTTACTGCAGAAACCTGATAGTGCATCCAAGGGAATACGCTGCAAAGACACAGCAGGCTTGTGAATGGCCAGCAGCGTCTTTGCGTGAGTGCCATGCCTACTGAGTTCAAGTGTCACTATACATGAATGTCTCTCTAACATTCAGAAGACATCAAGCCATATGCATCAACACGTTACTTGTGCCAATCGTGGTACAGCTACCCTGGATTATTGTTATTCAAACGTTAAGGATGCCTACACAGCAACCCGATTACCACACTTAGGACAAGCTGACCATAATCTATTGTTATTACGATCCAAGTATCGCCCCATTGTACAGAGGGAGAAACCGAAAGTTATCCAGGTGAAGAAGTGGACTCCAGAAGCTGCTTTTGATTGCACCGACTGGAATGTTTTCATTGACTCTAGTATCGATATCAATGAATTGACTGAGTCTAGTACAAGATTATGTGAATTTCTGTACAGAACTTATTATTCCCACAATGGAGGTTAAGATCTACTCCAACAACAAACCGTGGATTACAAAACATGTCAAAGGGATCATTAACCGTAAAAAGCAGGCGTTTGCACAAGGTGGTGATAATCTGGTACAGGTACAGAAAGAATTGAAAAAAGCCATCCGGAAGGAACGCTTTTAACTACAAACGGAAAATTGAATCACACTTCAAGGATAATAATATGAAGAAAGTATGGGAGGGTATGAAACTGATGAGTGGGTACGCTGGAAAAAATACAAATTATTGCCAGAACTGTTTTGAATCCAACCATAAGTTACGTAAACGATCTTAATACGTTTTATAACCGCTTCGACTGTTGTAATTTTAACGAGGACATTGCTTTTATTAAGTCTTATCTTATTAGTTTTACCGATGATGGACATTTTTATTTGTACTGAGGAAGATGTACGCCGCGAGTTCAGTAAGCTTGTGCCATGTAAATCTTCTGGGCCAGACAATCTCTCACCACGATTATTGAAATTGTGCGCCGATCAGCTATGCGGTATTTTTAGTATTATTTTTGACTACTCATTTAGTAATCAGTCTGTCCCCGACATTTGGAAGAAGTCCTGCATCATCCCAATTCCTAAGAAACCGAAAGTATCATGCATGAATGATCTTCGCCCAGTAGCTTCGACCTCTATTGCCTTTAAATCCTGTGAACGTTTTACCACAACTAAAGGGTATAGTGAAGGATTTTATTGATCCTTTTCAGTTTGAATACATGAGTGATAGGAATTGTGAAGATGCTATTTGAACAGTTATTGACAGTTTGATGCTATGGTCCCACAGGAATATTTCGATCTTTCTGTCGAAATATATTTCGATTCTTTTTTTTTTTTTTTTTTTTAATAATTTCGTCAAAATCTCGTATAAATATCGACAAAATATCTTTTTTCCGTGAGAAATTTTTGTTGTTGTATTTTCTCGACAATTTTGATTCATTTTCGATTTTATTTCGACGACTTTCGACTGTTTAGATCATTTCGACTAAGCTCGACTATATCGATTTTTGTCGAAATTTTATTTTTATTTTTTGGAAAATTATTTCGATGTATTTCGACTGTTTAGACTGTTTTTTTTCGATTAATTTTCGATTAAAAAAAAAATTGGACAAAGATTTATTTCGACTGTTACGATTGTTTAGACTATTTAGACAGTTTAGATTTATTTCGACTGTTTTTCGAACTTTTAGACTTAAGACTATTTCGATTTCATTTTCGACAGTTTCGATAAAATTTCGATAAATTTGATCGAAACTTCATCGAAAAATATTGGTCAGGTTTAATAATTTTCGATTAATGATTTTTTTTCCCCGACAAATATCGACAGTTTCGATTTTTTTAGACTCTTTAGACTATTTCCACTTTTCTCGAAACATTTTTGTAAAAAATAAAAAATCTTGACGAAACACGATCGAGAGAGTCGACTCGAAATCTCTGTGGGACCATAGCATAACCTCTCATCTGGATCCCAAATCGGTTTCCGAGAAAAACAAGATACAATGGTGTGTATGGGAAATGTAGCAATTCAGCGAGAATTGTTCTTCGACTTTTCATCGGCCTTCAACACAATCCAGCCGCATCTGTTGGCAACTAAGCTATTGTAGTAGTATAGAAAAGCCGCTCCTGGCTTTTATAAAAAAATAGTGGTTGGTTGTTGTTTTATTGGTATGTTTGAGGTTTGTTTTGGTTTTGTTATCGATGACGTCATAAGATTATTGGTGACGTGATGAATATATTAAAAAGTAGATGTTTTGATTTCGATTAGATTTAAAATGTAAAAAAAAAAAAAAAATGAGAGTTAAAAAAGTGAACAAACGAAATGAGATTATGTAGTATTAAAGTAAAGACGACGATGACAACAAAGTATTTATCAAAAGCAATTATTCCGTGCGAATGGCTTTTAGTAGGAAAAACGGACAAGTGTTGTATACCGAGCGTGTCTGGTAACGTATATTGTTTTTTTTATCATGTCTTAATACTGTTTTTTACGCACATTTTTTTTCGCCCCGGACAACAGGCTGTTTTCCTGTAGGCTGGCATGCTACACATATTAAAATAGGACAAATTAAATGTGACCCTTTCTGACTTTGATTAAACAACCAGTTTTCTCTTTATAGTTGTAAACCACAAGGGATGAGTTTGTTTTTAAAATGAATGAAAATAAATAACCAAAAAAATATACATATATATTTATTCTAAGCACACACTTGGCAACTCAGTTGAATTTTTATCGGGTCTTCTGCTGTTTGCCTACATTGTTTTTGCCTCGGACAACGGGCTGTTTTCCTGCAGCCTGACATGCTACACATATAGGACGAACAGTGGTGTACTGATGTTGAAGTCCCTGGATGTTCTCGCCCCCTGCAATCTCCTCTCCTTTCCCGCAATAGATACACACACTTTGGAAAGTGTGGCACTTGGCAGCATAATATTGTGTCTCTATAGGACTGCTGCATGACAGATTCTGACGAACGACAACAGAGCTGTACTTGGAGGACTCTGGGAAGAGTGGACTGCCGTAGGTGAATGTGCTGTGGGTGGAATCTTTCTGATTTGCAACAGCGAGTTTCTCCGAGTGCTGTAGCTGTGTTTGTGCATATATACACCTTGGTTTATCACTCCATACAGTGGATGACATCTCTCACCTTGGCAGCAACTAGCACAGCCTTGTTCTGTGTTTCTGCAAGGTTCTGCTTGGCCTGCGCAGTAGCAAGTGATGGGCGGTCTGAATCTGTAGGTGTTCCATAAACTTCTGTGAAATCCTTTAAGTTTCCTGTGGTAGCTTCAATCACAGGGTCTGGAAGGAAGTCCCTGTCCATGAGAGGCGGTTGGAGGGAGCATTATGTTCTTGATCTTGAATACAAGAAGTATAAAAACAGTTCCTAGTTCACACACACACATACATGTGCATGGTGTAAATCGAGGACATCTGTCTCAATGATGTTAATCGAGGACAGTTTATGCAATTGACCTAGGGACTCAAACTTGCTGGAATGTGTTTTTTTAGATGAAAAAAAGAAAATCCATATTAGAACAAATCATTTCAATTATGTTTAGTACATCTGAGTTCCACATTCGCACTGAGGACACACATTTCACGGGACATACACATCCAATGATTACAAGCTATCATAGTGAGGACACACCCAATAAACACAAGCCATCATAGTGAGGACACACCCAATAAACACAAGCCATCATAGTGAGGACACACACCCAATAAACACAAGCCATCATAGTGAGGACACACACCCAATAAACACAAGCCATCATAGTGAGGACACACACCCAATAAACACAAGCCATCATAGTGAGGACACACACCTAATAAACACAAGCCATCATAGTGAGGACACACACCCAATAAACACAAGCCATCATAGTGAGGACACCCTATCGCAGCGAGGACATAACACACCCATTATCATTGCGAGGACATACATATTCCCATTATCATAACCTACTCTCTGTGACGACACGAAATGGACCGGTCAGGGACGATTACAGTTCGTTTTCCTGAATTCTACTATTAATTGTGTATAGTGGGAATGGGTGCAAGACTAATTTTTTGTTGTAAAATCAGGACAGAGGAGAAATGGTGTGGGGCAAGAATTGTTAAGGAATATAATCGCTTTAAGCATATCACAGATATTGAGATCTTATAAATGAAACAAACAGGATGTCACCTTTGTCAAATCGAACCAATTATGCCCATACATGGACTTTAATAAATAACATTTGAGTCAATAAGATAAACTCTGCTCTTAAAAATGTGTTTCAGTTACACTGGTTTAGAGAGCGGCAGAAAACAGTGAACGTACTTGAATACAAAGCACATGAAATCTTCTCACTGGAGAATTTATGTTAAAACCGAAGATATGCCTTATTAAAAGTACTACTGTTGGGATTATCTGTGCAAAACAACTGTTTAAATGATGTAAATTGAAAGATGTCTTTAAGCCATATTCATAATTCTTGCTGTGGAGAAATCATTCTGAAATGAATGGCTTAGGCTTCCCTAAGTGCTTCAAAAGTACAAGTGTAGAAAGAGGGCGGTTGCTTTGTGTTTCAATTTCCTTGGATGGTTCTTTTGTAGTGATATCTTTTAAACAATGTAAAACAAATGCCAACGGCTTAAGTGAACTGAACACCGAAGAAAAGTATACAGAATAAAGGAACATGTTTTTGAATTTCAGCTGTCAAGTACATTTTCCTAGCCAGGATCATGTAACAAAATGTCTCTAACCTTTCCCCTATTCTGTTTACTTGTTAAAATTTGCAGTGACATAAAACAAGAAATGCTTTATCTACACAACAAAGATTTATGCAAAATTATAACAAATCTGCTTCAAATTAATTCAACTGTATAATGCCCCTTTGTCGACCTTTATTTATCATGGAGCAGCCATCCTGTTTTTCATCCAAACACAGGCTAGGAGGGCAAATAATCTGGTCTCTTTTGATGTTGTGAGCATTAATGGTAATCTTCCACTGATACACAAATAGATTGCTGCAGTGTAATAATTTCAAAGCCCAGATGAATCCGAGTAACACTCTACGAAATACCTCAGTGTATACAAACAACAGCTGGATTGAATCAAACGACCACATGATTAAAAAACATCTAACTTTTAAGACTTTTATGACGTTGGTGACAGGTGACAGATGACAAAGATTCAATTTTGCTATTTTTTGTGTATGCTAGTAATTCGGAGCTTGAGTACATAGTTCTGAGCAGATGACATAAAGATTCAATTTTGCTATTTTTGTGTATGCTAGTAATTCTGAGCTTGAGTACATAGTTCCGAGCATGGGCACAACTGCTGACTACAGTGAAAAAAAGGAAAGCTTACTCTGCTGCCACCAGCGTCTCAAAATAATGCAGGAATACTAGTTAAGGTTCATTATGACCCAATCAGCATTAAATTATCGAACAATTTAAGACCAAAAACAGGATCCTGGGACTTTCTAAAGTCAACACAAAACATAAAAAAGCGTATCTGTTTATCTCTCTAACCCTGACCCTGCCAGACGCAGCACAGTGCATCAGGTGGAAAAGTCTGGTGCACTTTGATGGATTCAGCTGTCAACACCAGTGCATAAGCAGCCAAGTCTGAGGCTATTGAGAGCTGGTCCCATTGAACAATGCCAGAGTTGTATTCTGCTGCGTTTGGTGACCACAGTCTCCGAGGCAGTTCGGCCTTGAGATTTGTGACAAGATGGATCTTGCTGCACTGGGCAGCCAAGTCACTTTGATAAACGATGCAATCTGTTGCGTCTGGCAGGGTTTCTAGCCAAAATACCCTGGAGGGTTAGGGTTAAAGTATATGGGTCATTCCATGAAGTTGGCATGAAAGTGTGAAAAATTTTCAATATTATAATTTAAAAAAAATTTCGATTCTAATTTATGTGTTTATCAATCATCTCATTTTATTAGGGTGTAGAAAGTATTTCAGAAAGTTTCAAAGCCTTCCCACACCATCTTACCTGATATTTTTGCTAATATTCTAAAAACAATTCACAGTAAAGATGTATCATGGACACCGTGCATGTACCACATATTTTTCAGTATTAAGTGTCATAGGCGGTAACAATGTAACAGTGTCACTAGCATCCCGACTTCATGGAATGACCCATTGCTATATTTTTTGTTTGCATGTCATTGATTGATGATGTTAATTGCCCTTTCAATAATTTAACATATCCGTTCTTATTTAACCCTTAAGAGACAATGCAATTCTGTAAAATCCTCTCAATACAAACCAGCAACAGCAAGTTTTGTAACGTTTTCATTCGAGCGTATAATACCTCCCAAAACTATGAAACAGCAATTTGTCTTTTTACTTTTGGAGAAAAAAAAATGCTATTCTAGGAAAAATTATGCATTCATTGGGTAACCAATGACCTTTTTTTCACATCAATGAGACTTGGTAAAAAATAATAGCTGTCTGTGGTTGCAATGTTTTTTGTTTTTACTACAGCTGCTATTGTCTCTGAAGGGTTAACAGGGGTGGAAATATCTTTCAGATTTTAATCAGCTTGGAGCGATTGTTTCTACAGTAATCCTTAATATTCCGCCATGTTCTGCCCTGTAGTGCAGGGTGTTTCTGTTGAACCTTCTCAATTTCCGCCTCAATAAACAAATCCACAACAGCATCTGTAAACATCAAATTGCATTTCAAACTTGTCAACTCAAGAGGTAAATTACACTTCTTGTGGAAATGAAAATCTCTCCAAGAAGAAAAGTACTCATGCAAACTTACCACAAGCTGATGATGATCTAGCAGGTTGTCGACTTGAGGTTGTCTCATCTGACTCTGCATCTGAATCCGACTCTGCATCTGAATCTGACTCTGCATCTGAATCTGCATAAAATGGTGAAACCACATCCCAAAAAGTACATGTAAGGTGTAAGTCACATAAGTTACAAAACTTTGGTACAATGAAAGAGGTGGGTGGGTGGTGATGGTGCTTGTGGTTGAGGGATAGTGGTCAGTAGGCTACGTTTTACAATTGGTGCATTGTATTAAGATTGGTGGGGTTCAGGGCAGGGTTGCACAGTTAGGTCATGATGAGTTGATTTTGTAAGTACATTGCAAGAGTGACAAGGGTATTGGAGTGGTAGGGGTAATAGTGAAGAGAAACATCACCAGGACTAGAAGTAGCATTATTGGCAGTAGCATAAGCAGCAGCAGCATCAAAATAAGTAGGCACAACAGTATCTAACTTAAGTGACAAATAAAACAATATTTTAAATTACCTTCAGTGTTGTCTTCAAAGGAAATGTTGTCAAGATTTTTCCCCTGTTGTGATGGCAATGTTCCTTTCTCTAGTGCTAGAAACAACTTTGATAATTTAGCCACTCTCAGAACAGTATCTGGAACTCGATAATACTCCCTGTGTATTCGGAGATCATGTCCCATAAACGAAGCCAGCAGTTCCAATTGGTTCTCTGATAGTGCCAACATTTGTGATGCTGTTGCTATGTGTTTACGCAGTTTTGTTGACCTCAGGTTGGTTGGATTAGCAGCTCCACATAGTCTTGCATGTTTTCGCAAGCAGTCGGATCCTCTGATATGGCCCATACTGTTGTAGTTTGAACGAGCAAACAAAAACTTGTTGTCACATGCCACCCCTGCGGCATGTCTATTCTCTATCAGCAAGTTCAACTTCTCAGACATCTCAGCAGTCAGTAAAATGGGAACTGTCCTCCCTCGCTTACCTACAACTTCAACAATCTCAAACATCTTACACAGACTTTGCTCTAGCTTGCTGAGAATGCACATGCCATCTGGTTTGGCCCGATGTTTCTTGCAAAAGTCTGAAAGTCTCATTTTAGAGACCTCTCCCTGTCGCCTCCTGTTGAATAAGATCGCCTGACAGAGTGTTGTCTCATTCAGCAAATTCCATGCATCTCGAGAATGTTCTTTGTCATCATGGAGACATTTCACTTGCTGAGCCCCGACATCTTTTAAGTACTCAGATATTCTAACAATGTCAGAATTTGTTGGAAGAGTAACAGGGTTGTTGCGTTTTGCCTCACCCAAAGTTCTGTGGGCATGGGTAGAAACACTTACTTCCCAGTTACTGTCAATAAGTTCCTTGAAATCGTCTGCTGTTGATCCCTTTTCTTTGTCTCTGGACTCCAACGCAAGGCTTTTCACAATCACTGCACACTTTTTCAAATTATGTCCAATCTTCAGTGCCAGTGAAGGAACCTTATAATCATGTCTTTCTTCATCAAATCCTGCAAGATCATGGACAGCAATCACAATGTCTCGAAAGCATTTGGGACTGATGAAGGACTCAAGTGATGCATTTGGCCTCTTTGTATTTTTTCGTAGTTGAAGCAGCAGTCTGCCAATCTCCCTTAGTTTTGTCCTGAGGTAGTTGTGTTGGTCAACATCATGGCCGACCTTCAAGAATTCCCTTTTGGCAACTTCTAGTATGAGTTTATCAGTCTTGACCACCAGGGATACAGCGTCTTTCTTCATTGACTGGATGATTACATTTAAGTGTGATGACACGCTTTTAGGTGGTGGTTTTAGAAGCTGGCTTTGTCTGGATACCCGGCAGAAATATGTTAAGAGGCTCGAGAACCTTTTTGTTGCCTTCAATGTCGGTGATGATAAACAACAAAGGGCACTGCTCCTCCATTATGCAGGACAGGAAGTTATGGACATTTTCGACACTCTCAGTGACACTGTGTCGGACTACAAAACAGCCAAAGAACAGTTAGACAAGTACTTCTCCCCACGTAGAAACATTGAGTATGAACGCTTCGTGTTTCGTGAAACCAACCAGGCACTTGAAGAGTCAATCTGCACATTTTCGACCCGGCTTCAACAGCTGGCACAGAAGTGTGATTTTCATGACACTGATTCAGAAGTCAAGTTACAAATAATACACGGGTGCACATCCTCCAAACTGCGCAGGTATGCACTACGGGAAACGGATTTAACGTTGCCTAAGCTGTTGGCCACAGCCCGAGTATATGAACTATCTGATTCACAGGCGAAAGGGATGGAGCAACGCCTGCATCCCAGTGCAGACACAGTTCACAGGATAAGCAATCCTCGCAAATCTTCAAGTCAACAGTCAGACAAGCGGCCATCTGACAAGTTTGCACATACACCTGGACCACAGCAACCTACACGATGTCGTAACTGCGGTGGCTCCTTCCCCCACAAACAACAGTGCCCAGCCAAGGGTATCACTTGCCATTCCTGTGGGAAACTCAACCACTTCGCTAAACATTGTCTGAGCAGTATTCGGGGAAAGCGTCACTCCAAAGCTCAAGTGCATGTCGTTGCCTGTGATAATGACTCAAGCCCAACCTCCGATGATGAAGAGTATGTGTTTGGTGTGCATACACCACCTCACGGCTGTGTCACGCGTACCCGGTATGTGACGCGCGTAAAGAAGTTTTCCCAGACCGTAGCCACTCATGCATAATTCATGTGAAAACGATGACGTCACGCCAATAATGGCTGCCCCCATAGATCACAGAGCTGACGAAAACAGGGTCGAAATATCAGCGAAATTAAACATTCACACGAAGGAAATAGACGTTCTATTAAACTTTTCTGATGAATCATAATTAAATTATACTCTTGTGGTTAGTGGGTGCTTACAAAAATTTAAAAGCCGGGAAAAAAACATTTTTTACGTCATATTCGTACATCGTCTTTCGTTGTTCGAAAGATTCAAACGACGTTCCAAAAACCTCCCTTTTTACTTAACAGGGGCTAGTTTTAACTTTTCAAGTAGGATTATTAAAACGAACTACTATGTTCACTTTTTAAACGTTTAATCTCATGTAGGACATTTCGTTTAAGTATTCAATAATGTTGTTCAAAACTTGTAAAAACCGAGGCCTAACAAAACTGCCATTGATATCGTTTACGAACGTTCCGTGCAGACGGCCCAGCCGCAGTAACTTTTTCGCTGGTAATCCCATTAACTCTATCATTTTGTACGGTGTTGTGTGGGCACCGGTGATATACGTCAGAATGGCGCGCTATGTAAATACACTAGTTTACACACAAAACTTTCATCAATATTCTACACAGTAGATTATACGGGAGTAGTGATCAAAAACGCACAGGAACAAAGATGAGTTTCAGTGATATTTACACATATTTTATTCATTATGAGTTTCAAATTCCATCAACAAGCTCTAAGAAAAATTTGTAGAGTATGTACAAACAGAATCACAATTCACGGTTCTCGTAACCTTCCAAAGGAAACCAGTGAGTATAGCAAAGAATTATTTAATAATTTCGGTATAAGTGTATGGGAAGATTCAGCGGACCAGCATCCATCAAAAATATGTGAAAAATGTTCAAGAAAACTAAGACACTGTAAATCTGGAGAACGATTTTACCATCTATGCTTCTAGGTTGTTTGATATTATTGAGCGCCATCTGCCAAATTCTCATTGTTATGCAGATGACACACAGTTGTACATAAGCTTTAAACCTGACGATACAAACAGTCAGTTGGAAGCCGTAGCAGCAATGGAGAGATGTATTCAAGACATCAGGCAATGGATGATTCATGATAGCTTTATGATCAATGATAAGAAAGTGAATTTCTTGTCATTGGTACCAGACAACAGCTATAAAAAATTCCCAGCCTCACTGTGGGGAAATCTGATATTCTTCCCAATTCATGTGTTAGGAATTTGGGATTATGGTTTGACTCATGATTGACTATGAATATTCATATTACTAAGGCTTGTTCGGCTGCTTTTTACCATCTGCATAACATTAGAAGTATTAGTAAATTTTTATCTCGTGAGTCTCTATTGACCTTAATCCATGCTTTTGTCACCAGTCGAATGGATTATTGTAACAGCTTATTGTACGGTCTACCAAAAAAATCAATTTGCCA
>CM055823.1:15246019-15303664 GCA_029582265.1 Zoroaster sp. YZ-2022
ATAGCAAAATTGAATCTTTATGTCATCTGCTCAGAACTATGTACTCAAGCTCCGAATTACTAGCATACACAAAAAATAGCAAAATTGAATCTTTGTCACCTGTCACCAACGTCATAAAAGTCTTAAAAGTTAGATGTTTTTTCATCATGTGGTCGTGTTCATGTTTTGAATTTCAGTATTCAAAGGTTTTTTCATTTTTTGAAACATTTTAAAATTTAGAAAAGCAAAATCAGAACAGTAAATGTAGAATTGAACAGTTTGCCAAAATTTCGTGTTTGTTAGGCATGTAATTACAAAAATGTTTTGATTCAATCCAGCTGTTGTTTGTATACACTGAGGTATTTCGTAGAGTGTGACTCGGATTCATCTGGGATTTGAAATTATTACACTGCAGCAATCTCTTTGTATACCAGTGGAAGATGACCATTAATGCTCACAACATCAAAAGAGACCAGATTATTAGCCCTCCTAGCCTGTGTTTGGATGAAAAACAGGATGGCTGCACCATGATAAATAAAGGTCGACAAAGGGGCATTATACAGTTGAATTAATTTGAAGCAGATTTGTTATAATTTTGCATAAATCTTTGTTGTGTAGATAAAGCATTTCTTGTTTTATGTCACTGCAAATTTTAACAAGTAAACAGAATAGGGGAAAGGTTAGAGACATTTTGTTACATGATCCTGGCTAGGAAAATGTACTTGACAGCTGAAATTAAAAAACATGTTCCTTTATTCTGTATACTTTTCTTCGGTGTTCAGTTCACTTAAGCCGTTGGCATTTGTTTTACATTGTTTAAAAGATATCACTACAAAAGAACCATCCAAGGAAATTGAAACACAAAGCAACCGCCCTCTTTCTACACTTGTACTTTTGAAGCACTTAGGGAAGCCTAAGCCATTCATTTCAGAATGATTTCTCCACAGCAAGAATTATGAATATGGCTTAAAGACATCTTTCAATTTACATCATTTAAACAGTTGTTTTGCACAGATAATCCCAACAGTAGTACTTTTAATAAGGCATATCTTCGGTTTTAACATAAATTCTCCAGTGAGAAGATTTCATGTGCTTTGTATTCAAGTACGTTCACTGTTTTCTGCCGCTCTCTAAACCAGTGTAACTGAAACACATTTTTAAGAGCAGAGTTTATCTTATTGACTCAAATGTTATTTATTAAAGTCCATGTATGGGCATAATTGGTTCGATTTGACAAAGGTGACATCCTGTTTGTTTCATTTATAAGATCTCAATATCTGTGATATGCTTAAAGCGATTATATTCCTTAACAATTCTTGCCCCACACCATTTCTCCTCTGTCCTGATTTTACAACAAAAAATTAGTCTTGCACCCATTCCCACTATACACAATTAATAGTCAGGAAAACGAACTGTAATCGTCCCTGACCGGTCCATTTCGTGTCGTCACAGAGAGTAGGTTATGATAATGGGAATATGTATGTCCTCGCAATGATAATGGGTGTGTTATGTCCTCGCTGCGATAGGGTGTCCTCACTATGATGGCTTGTGTTTATTGGGTGTGTGTCCTCACTATGATGGCTTGTGTTTATTGGGTGTGTGTCCTCACTATGATGGCTTGTGTTTATTGGGTGTGTGTCCTCACTATGATGGCTTGTGTTTATTGGGTGTGTCCTCACTATGATGGCTTGTGTTTATTGGGTGTGTCCTCACTATGATAGCTTGTAATCATTGGATGTGTATGTCCCGTGAAATGTGTGTCCTCAGTGCGAATGTGGAACTAAACATAATTGAAATGATTTGTTCTAATATGGATTTTCTTTTTTTCATAAAAAAACCCACATTCCAGCAAGTTTGAGTCCCTAGGTCAATTGCATAAACTGTCCTCGATTAACATCATTGAGACAGATGTCCTCGATTTACACCATGCACACGTATGTGTGTGTGTGAACTAGGAACTGTTTTTATACTTCTTGTATTCAAGATCAAGAAAATAATGTAACCTTGCTGATGCTGACGATTGCTGGTATTGCTCCCTCCAACCGCCTCTCATGGACAGGGACTTCCTTCCAGACCCTGTGATTGAAGCTACCACAGGAAACTTAAAGGATTTCACAGAAGTTTATGGAACACCTACAGATTCAGACCGCCCATCACTTGCTACTGCGCAGGCCAAGCAGAACCTTGCAGAAACACAGAACAAGGCTGTGCTACACTCTTAAAACTCCCGGGTCAGATTTGACCCAAACTCCGGGTTGGATATGACCCAACACTTTACGGGTCAGAATGACCCGGAAAGTTGGGTCAAAATATTTGACCCGGAAAAGGGTCATATCAGCTGACCCTATTCCGGTCAAAATTGTTTCTGACCCGGAATAGGGTCAGCTGATATGACCCTATTCGGGTCAAATTTTTACCCAACTTTCCGGGTCATTCTGAGCCGTAGTGTCGGGTCATATCCAACCCGGCTCCAGGGTCAAATTTATTTTAACCCGAGTTCGGGTCAAAAAAGATAAGCATGATTTCCATGTATTGAGAAGCCTTATCTATGGCAAGCAATACTAAGATTTTAAAATAAAACAAAATTCAGGTTTATAAACCCTTACAAAAGGTTTCTCAAATAGTAAATTGCCATAAATAAGGGCATCTGTATGTAAGGAAAACATGCTTACCTTGTATGTCGGGATGGCCAAACTTAAAGGGAAGATAACAATCAAATTTGAAGGATAGCTCTAAAATGAAAAGAAACAAACAATAAATTACCTGCTATTGGTCACATGCATTTATTTCTCTTTGGCAAAGGAAAACATGTATGTGTATATAGTATATAAAGTCATTTTAAATTGATTATTAACTGAATAGAACCTGACTGAATTATTACCTTAACGTTTTTTACTCTAGTATATGATTCCAAACATTTTGTTCGACATGCTGTGACACTGTCAAACGTTACATGTACATATATGTAGAAAATTCAAATCGGAAATGGATATCAGCTGATGTTCCTTTTCACATTAGAATGAATACAAACATTGATAAACATTGATAAACATTTACTTAACTGTACAATAACTGTGTGATCTTGCAAATTATAGTTCAAATACATGTACAAAGATATGAACAAGTGTGATTTATTTTTCCCGAAACAAGATGAAACTTGAATGGAGTAGTAGTTTTGTTTTGACAGAAAACAAATGAAGTTCAATGTCTCAAAGGGTTCTCATACAAGATTTTAAAAAATACATGTGTTTAGGTTACTGTTACACACAGTTGAGGTAAGCACAATAATTAATATATTTTATATAAAAAAATAAGCTTTTTAAAGAGCCCAAATTTCCTCGGCCCTTGTAGCATGTGAATATACATCCCCTGAAACTCTCTGACCATAACGTAAAAACTTCAGTTTACAAAATCATTTTAAAGAACCATCAATGTCAATGCACTTATGCACAATACAAAAACTTCAGGTAAAACAAATAACAAGCATATCTCAAACAATATAAAAAAGTGGCATTAGCAAAACAAAAAAATCTAGGCTAGGCTGTTTGTCAAGTAATTCTTATATTAAAACTAAGTAAAGCTTATTTGTGGTGCCACCATGAAGAAATTTTCTTTTGAACAGTAAGAATCGATTGGTTACAACTAAACTTTTTCTATCAGTATGCTCCGAGCTCTAGTTGTAACCAACCGTTTTTTTTCAGAACTATTTACTACTCAAAAGAGAATTTCTACATGGTGTCACCACAAACATTCTTCACCTATCCTTTTTCACCATGGAAAGCTACTAGTCTTGAAACTAAAACTATTGATCAGAATTGAGGGTAATTTTTTTTTCAATGTACTTTAAGTTAGATAGATGCTTGTTTGTGGTTTCCCCTTTCCCTCCCCTAGTAGAAAAATCCCCTTCTGAATAAATTCCCATGTGGTGGCACACTGCCAGGGATAAGACATGTCAATAATATAAAATAATTTAAAACATACATCCAGTCCTTTGAGCAGGGAGTTAACCTCCACTGCTCGATGTTCAATGATGACAAACACCTGCTCTGGCTCCAACATCTCACCCAGCAATAATATGAACGGTTGTTCTTGCTTGACTCTCTCCAGGTATGAGGGTATGTTGGTACCAACCTGGATTAAAAAGAGAAAGGGAAAAAACATTTTTTAAATTAAATGAATAAAAGCGTCCATAAACTATATAAGTGACCTATTGGCTGATCATTGTTCTGTGGCCAATTTCAATGGGAAAAAAAAATAAAATTACAGTGTAAATTTAAATGTGTGTATTTTGGCATAAAGTTCAGTTATTTATTAGAGGGTGTGTAATGTTGGTCACAACCTTCCCTGCATCCGCCACTGCATATGAAGACATAACGAGGGAATGTGTTTAAAAACTCACCTTGAACAAGATTGTTATATTCCTTTGGAACTACTACTTACTCTTATTGAGAACAAACGTTGTTCTCACTGGGAAAAGACACATTGGCAATAATAGTCAATGTGGAAGCACAACGAAAACAGCTTGTTTTCTTGAACGCACTGTAGTCTAAGAGAAGCACTCCAAATGGACAATAATGTTTAACTAATCTTAACAAACATATTCTTACCGGCTGGAAGTCAATGAATGCTTTGAGGGCATCATCTACACTGGCACGACTGTTCTTTCCCTTAACCCGTCTAGCACCACTAGGAAAAATGCATGGTAAGACCATCAAAGCCAGGTGTTTTTTTTCACCATCTGTTAACAAACGTTTAAAACAATATTTCTGTGAAGTCCTGTGTAATACAGTTTATAGATGATATTAACAAGAACATCTCTGACAAGATATCTTAAAAGTGGCAGTATCGTAACGATCAGAGTACACTTTCAACATGGCATGGAATCAATGTTCTAGTTTAAGATTGAAAATTACTGGCTCATTTATGCAGCAACAGTAATGACCTTATCATGTGGGGAATTTTTTTCAGTCACCGAGTTCATCTAAAACAAGCATTCTGATTCCATGCCCTGTTGATTGTGACAATATTGCCTCTGTAAATAACTTACTTTTCCACCTTTGTCAACAAAAGGAAATTATGAATGGGAAGGAAAGTGTTATTGAATAGTTTTGGCCCTAGTCACCAAAAACAGACCTCACCTATTCAGGATATTAACAATATTGTTTCAAATTTGCCACAAGCTAGTAAAGAAAACAAACCCATGAATGAAAATTCCATGTCCAAATGGAACAAGTTTCTAAGATTATTCTTGACAGCAACAATACAGGATGTATTAATTATGTACTATTATACTGCACATTTACCTTTTGGCTGTCATCTTCACCTTCCTTGAATAACTTCAACAGCTTCAAATTTCTCATAAATTTCATTCGAGGTCCTACATGGGGTATCAATTCCTTCAGTGATTCAATACATGTATCAAGAAGTAGGAAACTATCCTGATCCACAGCATTCTCTAAAAAATTATTAAAAACAAAAACAATTGGTTGTAGGGAAAGGTGGTGCAGTGCTGAGAATTTTAAATAATAATGTACAGGTGCCAATGACATCAAACAATAATGGGGAGTAATATAATACCCTAGCATGTAGTATCCTGCTGTTCTGAAGTGTATGTTTACTGTAGCAAGTTATGCAATTGACAATCATGGTCTGGGACTGGGAAAACACTGGCACTGTACATATACAGTACATGAACGGTAATCAACCATGGAGGAACACTGTGTTCTTTCCTCCATGAATCAACAAACAAAATATTAAATAATGTTTAGATGTGCAGTTGATGATGTGCAGTGACCATCAACTACATGTCACAGTTTAATATTACTTGCAAGTACTCGGTTTGATAATTCTTAGGAAATAGGAGATAGAATGTTGTATCCGACCGCCACTTTCTCGTCAAATATAACCAGTAATGTAATCTAACCTACCGAGTAAGGTGGAGAACATCTGGATGATGATGGACATATACTTCAAATGATTCCAGGATATTTATTTCATGAAATAAATTGCTATACAATGACTTTCTGAAGGGAAAGATTTTTTTAAGAAGGGAAATAAAGTCCGAAAACATCATAAAAGTGGATTTTAAAGATACATTAGTATTCGCTTTCTGTACCCCAAAAAATTGATAAAATCATTTTTTTAAACTGGTAAGTGGTTGCAAAAAAATTCCAAAAAACCTTAAAAAGTGGTAGTCGGAAACGACATTCTTTCCGAAATAGGTAATGTAATAACATTACTGAATTTTATGACACTTGGACATTAACGTTTAAGGACCAAAACGTTTTGCAGCACACAAAGTATGGGAGACCACTGACACTGCTACATGTACATGAAACTTGTATCTTGAATAAAATAATTATAGGCCAATAACCAAATATATGTAATTCATGTTTCATGTGAGTGAACTAGATGTATCACTCGGTCAATAAACAATTGTTAAAATCCCACAATAACTGCACATTAATAACAGTTACTTGTTAGGGCCTAGGACCTAGGGCCTACTAACATTATTCTACCTCCATGATTTAACATAACATGAGTGTAGCGCAGTAGTAGTACTACTGTAGTAGTCACTATAAAAAAAAAGGGTACAGTTCACACTAACTCTTAAATTAAAGCATTTAATTTGTTTTAAACAAGTTAGGCCTATATAGGCTAAATGCAAATCTTAATGTTACTCTTACTATACTAATAGTCTTAGTTCAATGAAAATCTTGGATCCAAGCAAAAACTGTTCACTTTTATTTATTTATTGGGCAGCTTTAAACTGTACTCATTCAAACATAACCACTCTCTCAGCCATGTCAGCGTAGGACTTAACCGTCATTAGTAACACTAGTTTACCTTTTTGGTAAAATAATTGAACACAATCATCTTTATTTACGAGTTGACCAAAATGAGTACGAGTTGGCTTGTACACCGTTAGGCCTACTTCGAGATCGGACCCCTCTCGAGATCAATCCACGACGGCCACCAACATAAAAATCCATAACGTTAACGTTACATTTGTACAATATACAATGTACTATTACTATTAAATAAGCACCAATGTAAGTTGAACATACCTTCAAATGCAGTCAGATACGGAGAAAGCTCCCATTTCTGTAACGTTTCTTGAACAAACTTATCCATGATAGTTGATACTGAATCATGACTAGTTTTAACGTTACTTGCTCACTGCGTACACGACAAGCATTTAGAAAAGATGGCGGACACAGTCAGTACCTTCGAAAATGTAACTTGAGCCGCGCATACAGCACGTCATATACCACGTGCCAGTTTTTGTCCAATCAAAACATTGCATGACGTCAACCATCTATAAAATTGACCCAGAAAAGGGTCAATTTATTTTGACCCGGAAAAAGGGTCAACATTTTGACCCGGGAGTTTTTAGAGTGTAGTTGCTGCCAAGGTGAGAGATGTCATCCACTTTATGGAGTGTGATAAACCAAGGTGTATATATGCACAAACACAGCTACAGCACTCGGAGAAACTCGCTGTTGCAAATCAGAAAGATTCCACCCACAGCACATTCACCTACGGCAGTCCACTCTTCCCAGCGTCCTCCAAGTACAGCTCTGTTGTCGTTCGTCAGAATCTGTCATGCAGCAGTCCTATAGAGACACAATATTATGCTGCCAAGTGCCACACTTTCCAAAGTGTGTGTATCTATTGCGGGAAAGGAGAGGAGATTGCAGGGGGCGAGAACATCCAGGCACTTCAACATCAGTACACCACTGTTCGTCCTATATGTGTAGCATGTCAGGCTGCAGGAAAACAGCCCGTTGTCCGAGTGTGTGCTTAGAATAAATATATATGTATATTTTTTTGGTTATTTATTTTCATTCATCCCTTGTGGTTTACAACTATAAAGAGAAAACTGGTTGTTTAATCAAAGTCAGAAAGGGTCACATTTAATTTGTCCTATTTTAATATGTGTAGCATGCCAGGCTACAGGAAAACAGCCTGGTTGTCCGGGGCGAAAAAAAATGTGCGTAAAAAACAGTATTAAGACATGATAAAAAAAACAATATACGTTACCAGACACGCTCGGTATACAACACTTGTCCGTTTTTCCTACTAAAAGCCATTCGCACGGAATAATTGCTTTTGATAAATACTTTGTCGTCATCGTCGTCTTTACTTTAATACTACATAATCTCATTTCGTTTGTTCACTTTTTTAACTCTCATTTTTTTTTTTTTTTTTTACATTTTAAATCTAATCGAAATCAAAACATCTACTTTTTAATATATTCATCACGTCACCAATAATCTTATGACGTCATCGATAACAAAACCAAAACAAACCTCAAACATACCAATAAAACAACAACCAACCACTATTTTTTTTATAAAAGCCAGGAGCGGCTTTTCTATACTACTACAATAGCTTAGTTGCCAACAGATGCGGCTGGATTGTGTTGAAGGCCGATGAAAAGTCGAAGAACAATTCTCGCTGAATTGCTACATTTCCCATACACACCATTGTATCTTGTTTTTCTCGGAAACCGATTTGGGATCCAGATGAGAGGTTATGCTATGGTCCCACAGAGATTTCGAGTTTCGACTCTCTCGATCGTGTTTCGTCAAGATTTTTGATTTTTTACAAAAAAATTTCGAGAAAAGTTGAAATAGTCTAAAGAGTCTAAAAAAATCGAAACTGTCGATATTTGTCGATATTTGTCGGGGAAAAAAAATCATTAATCGAAAATTATTAAACCTGACCAATATTTTTCGATGAAGTTTCGATCAAATTTATCGAAATTTTATCGAAACTGTCGAAAATGAAATCGAAATAGTCTTAACAGTCTAAAAGTTAGAAAAACAGTCGAAATAAATCTAACTGTCTAAATAGTCTAAACAATCGTAACAGTCGAAATAAATCGAAACATTTGTCCAAATTTTTTTTTTAAATCGAAAATTAATCGAAAAAAAATCGAAATCAATCTAAACAGTCTAAACAGTCGAAATTTGTCGAAATACATCGAAAGAGTCTAAAGTTTTTCAATAATTTTCCACAAAAAAAAAAAAAAAATCGACAAAAATCGATATAGTCGAGCTTAGTCGAAATGATCTAAACAGTCGAAAGTCGTCGAAATAAAATCGAAAATGAATCGAAATTGTCGAGAAAATACAACAACAAAACATTCTCACGGAAAAAAGATATTTTGTCGATATTTATACGAGATTTTGACGAAATTATTAAAAATAACAAAACAAAACAAGAATCGAAATATATTTCGACAGAAAGATCGAAATATTCCTGTAGGACCATAGCATCACACTGTCAATAACTGTTCAAATAGCATCTTCACAATTCCTATCACTCATGTATTCAAACTGAAAAGGATCAATAAAATCCTTCACTATACCCTTTAGTTGTGGTAAAACTAAACATTCACAGGATTTAAAGGCAATAGAGGTCGAAGCTACTGGGCGATTCCGAAGATCATTCATGCATGATACTTTCGGTTTCTTAGGAATTGGGATGATGCAGGACTTCTTCCAAATGTCGGGGACAGACTGATTACTAAATGAGTAGTCAAAAATAATACTAAAAATACCGCATAGCTGATCGGCGCACAATTTCAATAATCGTGGTGAGAGATTGTCTGGCCCAGAAGATTTACATGGCACAAGCTTACTGAACTCGCGGCGTACATCTTCCTCAGTACAAATAAAAATGTCCATCATCGGTAAAACTAATAAGATAAGACTTAATAAAAGCAATGTCCTCGTTAAAATTACAACAGTCGAAGCGGTTATAAAACGTCTTAAGATCGTTTACGTAACTTATGGTTGGATTCAAAACAGTTCTGGCAATAATTTGTATTTTTTCCAGCGTACCCACTCATCAGTTTCATACCCTCCCATACTTTCTTCATATTATTATCCTTGAAGTGTGATTCAATTTTTCGTTTGTAGTTAAAAGCGTTCCTTCCGGATGGCTTTTTTCAATTCTTTCTGTACCTGTACCAGATTATCACCACCTTGTGCAAACGCCTGCTTTTTACGGTTAATGATCCCTTTGACATGTTTTGTAATCCACGGTTTGTTGTTGGAGTAGATCTTAACCTCCATTGTGGGAATAATAAGTTCTGTACAGAAATTCACATAATCTTGTACTAGACTCAGTCAATTCATTGATATCGATACTAGAGTCAATGAAAACATTCCAGTCGGTGCAATCAAAAGCAGCTTCTGGAGTCCACTTCTTCACCTGGATAACTTTCGGTTTCTCCCTCTGTACAATGGGGCGATACTTGGATCGTAATAACAATAGATTATGGTCAGCTTGTCCTAAGTGTGGTAATCGGGTTGCTGTGTAGGCATCCTTAACGTTTGAATAACAATAATCCAGGGTAGCTGTACCACGAGTGGCACAAGTAACGTGTTGATGCATATTGCTTGATGTCTTCTGAATGTTAGAGAGACATTCATGTATAGTGACACTTGAACTCAGTAGGCATGGCACTCACGCAAAGACGCTGCTGGCCATTCACAAGCCTGCTGTGTCTTTGCAGCGTATTCCCTTGGATGCACTATCAGGTTTCTGCAGTAAGGACATACTACGCAGAATTGTCATTGCCAGTACCATCATGGGCCAACTTGATCGTCTATGGAGGAGCAAGGCCAGTCCAGGGATCATCAACTGATTAGAATACACTGTAAAGTCATCATTGGTAATCAGTCCAACTACAGCGGTGTCATCGGCAAACTTGACAATCGGACATGAATCGGCTCCGGATCTATAGTCTGTGTATAGGCTGAACAGGAAAGGCGCCAAAACCGTACCCTGTGGTGCCCCCGTGCTTGAGTTTACGATATCGGAAGAGACAGATTGCACCCGTACGAACTGGGATCGAGAGGTAAGATAATCCAGGACCCAGGAGATCATAGGCTTGGGAACATCTATGGACAATAGCTTAGTTGCCAACAGATGCGGCTGGATTGTGTTGAAGGCCGATGAAAAGTCGAAGAACAATTATAGCTGAATTGCTACATTTCCCATACACGCCATTGATCTTGTTTTTCTCGGAAACCGATTTGGGATCCAGATGAGAGGTTACACTGTCAATAACTGTTAAAATAGCATCTTCACAATTCCTATCACTCCTGTATGCAAACTGAAAAGGATCAATAAAATCCTTCACTATACCCTTTAGCTGTGGTAAAACTAAACGTTCACAGGATTTAAAGGCAACCGAGGTCAAAGCTACTGGGCGAAGATCATTCATGCATGATACTTTCGGTTTCTTAGGAATTGGGATGATGCAGGACTTAATAATAATAATAATAATAATAATAATAATAATAATAATAATAATAATGAAACTTATAAAGCGCCATCTATCTAGAAACCTAATCCGAGGCGCTGGTGATAATGAAAAAGACACAAAGATATGGAACATTTGATAAACAAAGATAAATACATGAAACAAAATGCACAAAATTAACATTCATTATAAGCTTGTACAAAAAGGTGAGTTTTCAAAAGTTTGTTTAAAAGAATTAAAATTGTCACACAGTCTTAAACTTTGTGGAAGCATATTCCAAATGTCGGGGACAGACTGATTGATAAATGAGTAGTTAAAAATAATACTAACTAGAGATTGGTGTTTGTATTGACAAACACTAGGTGTTCTGGAGGAAGTAAAGGTCAAATTGTTTTTGACAATTAACGATCAGTACAATGGTGCAAAAAATTTTATTTACCTCTTGTGGTTGTTGAGATATGATTTAATTTTTTTAAATATTAAACTTTGACGTCCGGTTTGGACAGGATTTCAGGTCAAATTGGGGTCACCTTTTTGTCTTTTCAGAACCAATTACTACTCAATTGAGATTCCACATGGTGTCACCGCAATTAGTCTTGCTTCATCTTGATCTTGATCATCTTCATTGTGGCTCCCCACTGTCTGACGGCCGCAGTGAGATTTCACAGGTCTTGATCATCTTCATTGTGGCTCCCCACTGGCTGACTGCCGCAGTGAGATTTCACAGGTCTTGCTTCATCTTGATCATCTTCATTGTGGCTCCCCACTGGCTGACTGCCGCAGTAAGATTTCACAGGTCTTGATCATCTTCATAGTGGCTCCCCACTGGCACTGCCACAGTGAGATTTCACAGGTCTTGCTTCATCTTGATCTTGATCATCATCATTGTGGCTCCCCACTGGCTGACTGCCGCAGTGAGATTTCACAGGTCTTGCTTCATCTTGATCATCTTCATTGTGGCTCCCCACTGGCTGACTGCCGCAGTGAGATTGGAAGCTTCCAATGGACATTTTAATCTCTCGTGAGTGATTGTTGGTTCTGAAGAGAACCGGTAACTCAACGTTTCGAACAGTGTGCTCTGTTCGTCGTCAGGAGACTGCCGGATTCCAACTGGAGGTGAGGTTTATGAAGGATCCCAAGAAGGGGATTAGTGCGATGAGCCGTGGAGAACAGGATGTTTCGAGTGTGCGCCAATGCGTGATGTCAGGAACTCAGGATACCAAGCTTGAGTGTGGTACTGTGGCTGTTCACTCAGGTGTGTCAGTGTGGGATTGGAGGTCAGTGGGAAGGATTGCCAGGGATATAGGAGACCCATAGGCAAGCTCGAGGGGGAACTAGACTAGGGGGACCTAAACTGGGGGTCCTCGGGTATAGACAACCCACTGTACTGTTTACTTAGGATCGGGTGTCAGATATCGCTGGAGAAACCGATGTCTTGTGGTACTGTCTTATGTTTGTAGATCTCGATGGCCTCTTGTATTCGGCGTGGGTGCCAGTGTACGATGCTGGTGATGAGTTCAGCCTGCTGCGGCAAAGTGTACAATGCGGCAAAGTGTACATCGCAGAGACTGGTAGAGACCTCACTACCAGGCTCAATGAACACAAAGCCCACGGCAGACGAGGCGAATTCGACAAATCTTCAATAGTCAAGCATTCAGACTCCGAAGACCACGTCATCAACTGCCAGCAGGCTGAACTCAGGTTTTGATGTAAGAGTACAATCTACCAAACTACAAACCACAACAGTACCAATATTACAGATTTGGTGCAGTTTTAGTGACGGTGTACATTTACAAGTATGCTACATCAAAAGTGCACCACCATGCTACACATGTACACCACAAAAGTACCAGTGGGGCAGATTTGGTGTTAATTTTAATTTGCTTGAACGCACCAAAAGCGCACCACAAGGTGTTTTTTTTAAGCAGAGGCACCCAAAACTACACCATCAGAAAAGATTGGGTATTTTTGGTGTACGCCATTAACATACATGTATACCAATACCAAATCTGCACCAACATAGCCATTACACTGTTGCTTGTAAAACCACCAAGTATATGTACAAACCTTGATAACATACCTTTAAATGGAGGGTCACCATTTGACACAGGTAGATCATTTCTTCTCCGTTTCATGGTGAACCTGTAATGCGCAATAGGACAAATGTGGGATACATTTCCCTTGAATAATACTTGTGTAATAATTTTGAGTAACAAGGCATAATTCACGGAGTGGTAAAGGAGGGATGGAACAGATTTTGATTTGACAGTACAAGTAAGCTTATTATGTGCATTATCACACATGTAGAAATGTCTGAAACTAAGCAACCATGTATTTTTGTAGTGAGAAGCACTGAATAGTAAAGGTCTACGAAGGATAAAACTTTGTTCAGCAAAATGACATGGCCTGTACACATTTATTGTTATTCTATTCTTGTATTTTACAATTTATTGCCACTGTACACTCAGAACAAGTTTTAAGTTTTATAGGCAGAAGTACATGAGATTTACCAACATGAGATTTACAATATTAGTCTTTGTCACACTTCTCCCTTTTGTGATGCAAAGCCAAAAAACCTAATTGAATTAGCTTTAATCCAAGAAAATCTGAACCTCCTCAGCAGTAGAGTTATGCTGATTGTAAGTTTTTTCCTGGGAAAAGAGCAGCAAGTGTGAAACGAATTTCAAAGGATTTCCAGTTCGGTTTAACAGAACAATGGCCAAGTTCCAAACAAGTATGTACAGGATTTTGATTAAGTTGTTTTCGTCATCAAGAGGCAACTTTTTTAATTTTGATATTTTAACCTCAAAAATAAACTCAATTGTTGGTTGAAAATACATACATATTTTGTCTTGTCATTTATTCGAAAGTACTAAGGTCTTGTAAAATTTTCAGTTCTTGGCATCTTTCTGCCATACCGAATTTGTAATGTTTTTACCATAGTGTATTGTTGGCAACATAAAACAAGTTTATTTCACATTAGTGCTAAATTAATCAACTTCTCCCCGAAAAGACACAAAATGAAATACACACGTAATTGATTCTGCCATTGATCATGGTTTATGAACGCACAAAATAATTTGTAACTCCTCCAGATCATTATAACTAGGGAAGAATGTTACCAATTTAAAAATAAAACAAAGCAAATCGGCCTAATCCAGTGGTGGATACGAAAATCCTTTGTACTGTCCATCAGGGTTTGGGAACGTCCTGCGGATTGCGTCCATTACACATGATGGCAGTGGCACCCGGTTGAAACGGCCAAGATAACCCCAACACCACCTCACCACTTGCCGATATGCAACATGGCGATATATTCTGTAAAACAAAACAAAAAATCAGACAAAATTATAAACATAAGATTTGTGATTTGCATGGTGGAGTATCGATATTGTTTACGTTAACACCATGTGAAACTGAAATGCTATAAAACTATAACCATACCAAAAGGCAATCATGATCAAAAGTAAACAATTACATACATGTAATGCATCGTCGGCTCAGAGCAGAAAGGACTTATACAACACTTAAGGTTAAAAAATTTTTTTTATTGTAATTGAGTCAGTGTATTACCATCTTCCATCATGGGAGGTTTGTGGTAATTACTATAGTCTAATTAATTAGTAATTAGCATTTTTCAAAAGGACTTATATTCATTTCGACACACCACTCAGAGCAGAAAGGGTTTATAATCATGTCGATTTGATGGGAAAAGGACTTATGAGCCTATAAGACCTTTTAGTATTGCAATATTTTTCCAAGTTCAAGTTAAAAGGACTTATAATCTTAAAAGACCTTACACTCTTCAAAATGTTAAAGTTTACCTTACAGGAAAAAGGCATTATACGCCTTGCCTATTTAATTTGCTCTGAAGTTTGCATAACGTTTAACATTGTAATTATTCATACGCCAACATTATAACAGGCCTAATTCATGACAAATTAATTTATAAGATATAAATCTGTTCAGATGTAGTAATAGAATAGAACAACATTCGGAAATAGTCTGACTAATCAATTCTGGAAACGGCATTTTGGTCATGTCTTGTTAATGCACACGGAACTTCATTTTCACGCGCATGACTATTGGCACTCACGGCGTTATGGGTTTGATTTCAAAATGGCTGCGCCCTGGTGACAAGTCTCCATTCCGAGCGTGAGGCATCATGGAAAATAAGGTAAGTTTAGTTTCGCATTTAACTTCTTACATGTATTATTATCTTGTTGTAAATAGGTAGGCCCTATAGTCCTACTTTTATATAAGTATCGTATTTTATTTTAAAAATAAGGAACTTTTCAAACATGTTCTTTCAAGTTTCAATAATTGGAGGGTAACTAAAATGCCTTGACCGGTTGTGATATGGCTTCATAAATACGTAATTATGGCATATATATGTACGAACACCATCCATGACCATGTTATGTTAGCAGGAAAGAATGCAGGTACAACTATGTCTATGACTTTTCTGTCCGTATTTATTTATATTTTTTTATAAGACCCTAAAATTTACACAATGAATGATTGATGAATTTTGCGATGAAACGGGTGTCAGTAATTCATGTGTTTTTGATTCGGGAAGAAATTGTGCACATTGTTCTCAACTCCAAAATGGTAGTTGGATACTGCATTCTGTCCTGTTGACAAACAGTAACGTTGGTATAATTGATATGCAGTGAGTGGTTTATAATCCCTCCGATAAAGTTGTGTCTTGTCTTGGGCTCCATATTCAGTAAATTGTGAAATTTCAAGGAGATATTATGAGCTTTTAATAATAATAATAGTGCCTTATGTAGACCTCTCAGAGTTTTCAGTGTAATATGGCGCTGGTCATTCCTTGTACTCTAACCTCAGGTTACAGATATGGCAGATAGTGATGAGGATGACGTGCCGCTTGCCACCATCAGGAATAATTTGCACAAAACTAATCAAACTGTAAGTAAATGTTAACGTGAAACCATGTTGCTGACATGCATGTTTGAATTGCTAATAGTAATAATAATAATTTAGGCTTGCACATGTATACTGTCGAAGCTGTCAATAGTTGACAAACAATGCCCAAGCCTGCACTAAACATTGGTGATGAAGCATTGTTGCAGCTGCATTAGCTTATTGTCTTCTGATATTGTATTGATTTTAACTCGCATTTATTCTTATAGGTCAGTGATGTGGATGATGGTGACATGCCGCTGAATTCTGAGTGCATGCAACTTCTCAATTCATTGATTGGAGATGTTGAAACATTAGAGGTAAATTTTGTTGTTTTTTCCTTTCTGTGACAAAATCTTGCATTTTGAAAATGTAAAATCAACATTGAAATCGAAGAAACTGTCCACTTATGCATACAACATTTACATTCACATCAACCAAATTATAATGTGCAATTTGACGTTTCAGATCTCAAATGATGAGGATGCCATGTCTATTGACAGTGACATGTTCACAGGTAATGACGCTGGAATTGAGAGCGAGAGACCAGCACATGCTTTTCGTGGAACCGACCAGGTAGACCTAACTAATGAAATGTATTCCACAATAACATTATGTGTATGCAAGAGATAGCACGTGTTATACAGCGCATTCTCAAGCTCTCTTTACTGTGTACAGGACAACCAGTGACAACATACATGTTATGTCTAATCAACTCCTAGTCAATATTAAACAACGGATTAAACACGACCACCTGACAGGCTCTTTATCAATCGGAATAATAAAAATGTGCCAGGTATTTGTGAATATGTGCACCAAAATAGTCCTCTGTTGTTTTTTTTTCATGAAAAAGTAGTGGCATATAGGCCCACATAGGACCGGCGATTAAACAGTTCCTCTGTCAACTACTATTCACAAATGGAAGAGGAACTAAGTTGCTTTGTTTCATTCATATTAAAAGCAAAGTGGCACTTTTGATCCTAGAATTCTGTGGTTGCTGAGATGCTTGCCGTGACGCGAGAGGCTGTGCCACCGGTAGACACCAGGGCAACATTGGAGGGAAACAAGCTCCCGGAGTCACTCCCGCAAGATGTCCACGGCTTGATTGACATTGGGAGGCTGCCCACGGTATGACTGACACCGACCAAGCAAAGGTCAGTCTATCTTTGGGATTATTTGACGTAATATTTATGTTCTTTTTACTTTTTTGTCCAATTTGTTTGTGCTACCCAGAATACAAAAACCAGACCATAATTTTTCTGCTTAAAAAATGTTAGTATAAATAAATATAAATAGGAATGTTTTTTTCCAGGTACAATCAGGGACAAGGAAGAGGCAGACCCACTCTCACTTATGGAAGAAGAATGAAAGGAAAGTGAAGAAAAACAAAGGTGAAAGTTATACAACTTCGAAAGGGCAAAATATTCAAAGTAAGAAAATTAAACCTGGGTGTACACGCAGTTGCCCGTTGAAGTGCTGTGAAAACGTCACACTGGAAGAAAGAGAAAACATCTTCAAGAGCTACTGGGGATCGGGGAGCTTTGACACCCAACGCAATTATATTGCACAAAATGTTCTAAGTGTTCCACCAAAAAAAGTTGGTTCCAATAATCGGCGAGAGCACAATCCGAGAGCGTATTTTCTCACTCTCGAGAACAAAAGAGTACAAGTTTGCCGCACATTTTTCTTGAACACGTTGAGTGTCACAGAAAAGACGGTCAATTGTACGATTAAGAAAAAAATAAAGAGTGCAATTCCACTAAGTGATGGCCGTGGTAAGGGGTCTAGTGGTAATGAGGTGGGTACTCCTGAACTAGACAAGGTAAGAAAACACATTGAGAAATGTCCATGTGGAGTCACACTACTGTAGACAATCCACTAAGAGAAAATATCTGGCCTCTCATTTGAGTGTCAAGAAAATGTATGAAATGTACAAAAGTGAGTGCAAAGAGAAGGCTAAATCATTGACGATGTATCGCAAAGTTTTCAATACTGAGTACAATCTTGGTTTCACAAACCCAAAAGGACCAATGCAAACAGTGTACTGTGTTCGACAGTCTAACAAAAGAAGAAAAGTAAAGGAACGAGATGCTCAAGATTTGCACCTCTTCAATAAAGAAAGATGTCGGGCAGAAAAACTAAGTGACAAAAACAGGGCAAAGGAAGATCCTTCATTCAATTCGTTTACATTCGACTTGCAACAGGTGTTACAGACTCCGTGTTCAGAGGTTTCAGTCCTGTATTACAAACGGAAACTGTCATCGTACAATTTAACATTGTACAATCAGTCAAACCATGAAGGAACCTGTTACCTATGGTCCGAAGAGAACGGGGCACGCGGCTCAAGTGAGATAGGCACTTGCCTTATTGAGCATTTAGAAAAGCTTCCAGAAACAGTACAGCATGTCAGCTTGTTTTCTGACTGCTGTGGCGGCCAAAATAGGAATCAGTATGTTGCTGCAGCTCTTAACTATGTAGTTCGAACAAGCACTCACATCAATACAGTTGACCACAAATTTCTTGAGACAGGCCATACACAAATGGAAGTTGATTCCATTCACTCAACCATAGAACGTGCAAAGAAACATGTCCCAGTCTTCCACCCCGACAGTTGGGCAATACTAATTAGGATGGCTAGAAGACAACAACCATACAAGGTAATTCAGTTAACGTACAAAGACATCATTGATCTGCATTACTTGGGTAGTGTGCTCTTCAGCAATGTGAAAAAGGATATTAATGGAGAGCAAGTCCACTGGCTTAAGATTAAACAGTTGAGATTTGAGAAAGCTAGGCCCACAGAAATACAGTTCAAATACAATCTAGACGAAGAGTTCCGTGTCATTCAAGCCAGTGTAGCAGGTCGGAGGAGATCAAGTGACAAGGTAAGAACAGAAAGAAAACCCCTGTACAATGCACCTCTCACAATCAGTTCTAAAAAGCTTGCAGATCTTATCAACCTGTGTGAGACCAGGATAATTCCATCATGCTACCATGGGTACTACAAACAACTGAAAGGTACAGTAAATGAAGAGTAGTGTACCTTTCCTTTGTAGGAGCTGATACTGCTGCAAAAGTATTGCAAATACGGAAATGCGACTATCTTTAGTTATACAAAATGAACCATTGAAGTTTGTTGAAAATGGTACATTAAACTATTAATATCTGTGAAGAAAGTCGTTGATGTTTGTTGAAATTTAGTGATGATTGCATTTGTTGATGTGTGCAAAATGTATTCTTTAATGTTTGTTGAAATGTATCGATAGTTAAATTTATATTCCCTGAATTAGGTTTGTTGTGTGTCAATCTCATAACTTTATTTAAGTGCATGTACTTACAAACTACCATGCCTTTTGAAAGTGTGACAGTTTGCATGTTTGTGAACAAAAGACAACTCCTTTTACTGTGGTTTTGACACACCATCTTCAATTTGATTTGAATATAAACTAATCAACCATAGACATTCCTTAAACCCTGCGGTGAGCCATGGCTCTAAATTATTTAGTACGGTTGTAAACATTTGTTGTTTACTCTGCCATGTTCAGGTAAAAAAAATTCTCAAACATCACAAGTTCCTATTTTCCCTGCTTTCAGCAGTGCCAAAAATGGATTTGGGTAACAATTTATTTTTGAAGGTTTTGTGTGTGCTCACCCATATAAAACACTTGGGCATGTATAAAATTATTTTTTGGCTTGAAATTGTTCAAGTTTTTTGGGGTCTAGAGGGCCTCTATCCGTCTGTTTAGACCATTTGAGAAGGGTGTGTTCACCAAAACAAACTTATTGCACGCTATTCACACCTAACCAATTTAGTACCATGGTGTTACCGTGCTTGTATATATATTGTCACCGTGCACAGCAGGGTTAATGTGTTAAACATGTCATTGTGACTCAAATTTTACAAACAATTGTTTAACCTTTAATTTGCTTAAAATTATTGTTCTGTAGTTTGTGAGAACTTCAGGAGACAAATTTGTGTTTATTTCTAATGTTGAGGTGCCATGGCCGAGCGGTTTAGTGCATCGGATTTGTGTTCTGATGGCTGAGTCGTCAGAATATGGGTTCGAACCCCGACCGCGGTGCTTATGTCCTTGAGCAAGACACGTTACCATAATTGCTTCTCTCCTCCCAGGAGTAAATGGGTACCTGTGAGGGCAGAGTTGGTTGTTGTGTTTGATTAGCCCTATGCGCCGAAATGGCAGCAATTGAGCTGTATACTCCCCAGGGAGCTGAGATGGTTTCAGGAATGATTTATGTGCCTGATGAGCAGGGGTAATAATGTATGCGCCTTGATCGGGTTTCCGGATAAGTGCGCTATATAAGTCCATATTATTAATCAATTATGAGCATTGTTAACATACTGTGAAGGTATGTTATTCTGATTACACTATTCGCTTTGATTATTATTTTTTTATTACAATAGCAACATTAAAATGAATTGTCAGCTGCTATTGTTGGAGACTGATTTTATAACATTGAAACGATTTAAAAATGAATTATACATGTACTCCTTAACATAAATGATTAATTCTGAAATTAAATACAAATGCTAAAGCTTTCGTTTAGACGACTGTGTATTTATCATGCATTTTAACTGAACGAATTCCGTCCTGTGTTACCGAAATAATATAAATGAATATTTATGTTGCAATAGCTACATGGTTAGGTATTACTTTTAACTCATAAATAATAGCAATCTAATATAAGTTCAAATGAATTGGTAGAACGGACTACAATGAAACACTTGTATAATTTAAGGCCGTGTGTCAGTTTTATACACTACTGGTATGCATTTTTAATACCTCAAACTGCCATTCATATGACAGTCAACAAGTTGCCGTCCACATACAATGTGACTCAGTTTTTGTTTTAACACACCTCGTCCATCGGATTAAAAATAAAATTAATCTTCAAGTAAAATGTTAGAACATTGCTTGAGAAGATTTTGTATTTAGCATGTATTATTTTCGGAAACAGATTCACTATGTGTAATCAAGATAATATTTCGTTGTTATTCCTTAGTTCGAAGCAGCTGCATAGATAATAGATTGTATGATGAAGTCCATGATTATACATAAATAACATAATTAATCTTATACTTGAAAGAATACAATGAACTATATATCCAGTGGAACAATTTTGTGATTCAAGGTGTTGCGTTGTTATTTTATAAGTTGTATGATGCAAAATTGTATCTGCCAGAAAATTGAAATAAAAAGTGATGTAAATGTTTTAAAAATTGAACACACTGTTGGTATTTCATTCACTTTCACACAGCAATAGAGAGGAAACGGATAATTTAAGAGAGAGGGGTATCTTCAGACAGGAAGGGGCGGATTCAGGGTAGCTCCTAACGATCGACTCTGTAGTAATTATTTCTTAAGGTTTCCATAAAGGGAAGTAAAAAACAACAATAAATTGTACTGCAAGACCAATGAAGATAAAGTACCCTTTATCACCAATATTGACACTACTTGGTCATGTCAAAAGGACTTATGAGCTTATAAGACCTTTTATCACACACTCGTGAAAAATGGCGAAATCTTAACAAGACTTAAAAATTATAAGACCTTTTGTCACACAATTGTTTTAGATATTTGGATATATCAGAAGGTCTTATTTTGTTAATTAGCTGTAATTAAATAAGTAAGTAAGGCATAATGTGTATTAACAGTTAATTGGCAAGTTAAAGACCTCCCATTTACCAAAAATAACAATTTAAATGCCAAACTTCAATTTTGAATTTGTTGGGGCCGTGCAAATCTTCAAAGTCGATTTTCTCGAAATATTGAAATAATTTGAATAGGGCTTATAAGTCCTTTCTGCTCTGAGCCGACGGCATGTACAATAAGATATAGATGCACGTGGGTCAACCAAGGTCATATTCAGTTGTGTGCGGTTACTCTGAAGTAAACACCGGTGCTCATTCTGGTCAATCAAAAGTAATCTGCTTGATATGCAGATCATTCAAAACTGACATTGCTCTAAAATATTAATTGAAATTGATGGTACATTGGCTTTGTACATTCAGTCAACACTCAAATCACTTACTGGTCAAGCGTTCCTTCAACTGCATCTCTGCCATAGTATGCTCTGTACTGAAGATACGCTGTTGCAAGCACTCCTGGGTGGAGGCAGATCGCATCAAACCAATCATGGATGGTAAGGCACTGGTTGGGATCATCCACGTTGATGTCCAGCTGCCGCATCATGTTCTCTGTCTTCTCAACTTCTTTGCAACATATACAGTTTGCGAGCAAAGGCTGAAGAACACAATGTCCACACGAACACCTATTAAAAAAGAAACAAGTTTGGAAAATATAATTTTAGTAACTTTGTCATTGGGGTTGCACTACTTAAAAATTGATCTTGAAATACATCCCCATGAACTGATCAAGGACAGGTACATCACGAAGGAATACATTTTTCCATGGGCAGATCAAAAAATTTTATTGTGCAGGGGGTTACAACCTTTGATTTGAAGGGAAAGACTAAATGTCAATTATGCTTAAAGCATGATGGTAAAAGATCATGATTTTATTTGAATTTTGAGCAGTGATTACTTTCTCATCATGTCTTCATAAATACTGGCTAATATTGCCAACAAATCATAAAACGCAAGACATAGTAATTACCCCCAAATTTCCACTGTACATGTATTGTACACATGTACAATTGTACTACTACTACATTATGTACCTTGGGTCTCCATCATGTTCGTTCATGTTTTTGTCAAGTATAGCCTACAACTATTTTTGTACAGCAGAAACGAATTGATCAAACGAAGCATCATTCAGTATTTCATTCATGAATCATTTTGTGGGCTTACCAGTCTGTGTTTAGCCGTCTATCATCAGGATTTGGTTCGTCGTCTTCGGCATGACGATCACCGTCACCGGGCTGGTCAACTGCAGGCGCCGCAAGTGGCTCGAACCGGTATGGTTCAGCGCCACGTACTTCGACTTCTTCGTCATCGTCTTCGCCTTCTCTCTCGTCTGGGGAGCTCCCCTCATCGCTAGAGCTGACATCACTATCCTCAGAAGTGCCTATATGAAACTCCTCTTCCTCATCTATACTGTGATCTTCCCAATATTCGCTGCTATTGGACATTTTCGCTGTTTTTCGGTCTAGAAGATGTCGCTGGTCCGCTGTTGTTCCGCATTGCATGTATGGTAAATGCATACAGTACACACGATCGACTGTTGTGCGTGGGGGTAACAAAGCGTCATGGGTGCTACGTCACACACGAAGTATGAATTATTCATGAGTTGAGGGCTTTTGGTGAAACTGGGCTTTTCTGGGTCGTAGAACGCCGATCAAATTGATTTTTTTTTTGCATGAAGGAACAAGTTTTATTGAATAATAATATGTTCCTAATCATTACACATTTCTCGAACGAAAACAGCAACACAGCACTTATCATTATTCCGTTGTAGTCAATCTTTAAGTTAGGCCTATAACGTTATATTTTATAATCGCTGAGGTTGAACATTTACTTAGCAAAATGTTAATTTGCTTCAAAAATTGTTAACATAAACAAAGACCTACCAAATAAATTTTGCAAGGTAATCGTCTTCTTACAATGTAGAATTTTACAAATGCAATTTCCAGATCATCGTACAGAATCGCCCAGTGATCAGTAATATAGAACCCATACTGCTACTTTATTTTAAACTCATTACAAAGTGCAACTACTTCATCCATGACCCACCCATTCTCTGAAGTTACAAAGTAACATATTGCAGGTGTTGTCCTATGTCAAGGTAAAGAGGTCTATTGTTTTAAGCCTAGATGAAATTATTTTAATAAAAAATCTTACCTGGTCTTTATCCTTATGTAGCCTACATCACATGTAGTTTGCCATTGCAAACATACAGTTTTACGCATGCGCGAGATTTTGTGCAAGGGTCAACAGAAATGAATATGTATTACGTGTGACTCTAGGGTTTATTTACGTTGAATCGATTGGGAAAAAAGGAACAGGGGCACTGAATATTCATAGTTATGCCCACAAATTTGACCAATTACAACTGGGGATATTTTCTCGTTTAACATACTTAGTCAAAACTCGTCTGCTAGTTTCGCGTCGCGGGAAATTTGACTCGAAAGTGAGCACAGAATTTCCAATGACGTGAAGCCAATTCTTGATTTGGGGGCGGATTTACAGCTATATTTGTGAGTAGTAAATAATGATGGTGCAAACCCATTCAGTGACACCACATCTTTGTTGACTTTTGTTTTTGTTTTCCAAGATGTATTTGTCATACAAATTGAAATACAGTGAATCCGTATTTGACTATTTCCAAAATTTGTCAATTTGACATGAGTTTTGTGGGAATAGTAGGCTTTTTTGTATGAACGTACCAATAATGACCGATTGGTCAAATTGGGGGAATGTGTAAAAGAGACAGGATATTTTTTCAGATCCTTTAGTAGCAATAGCTAAGCTTTCATGCCTTACTCGGCAATCATCAGTTGCATGTAATGGTTCAAATTAATGAGCCCGGTGGTCTCCTGTCTTATTTTTGGATAAGACATTGAATTGATGTTCTTTCCAAACAATTGTAATGTGTCCGTTTTGTTTTGTTTTGAGTGAGAGAGTTCGTTGTTTTTATGTGATTTGTTCCTCTAATAAGGAAAGTATAACATTTAGGCCTTTCTGAATGCAACAAAGGATTGTTTTGGAACTATTTCCGAGGGTTGTTGGTTTTGTTGTCTCAGCGGCCAGTGTTTGTTTATTGCTTGATTCACATCGTTGTGGTTAACGAACGGATTATATGTGGTTGAGAAAACCAGTGGTACTTCCATGTTATTGTTTACCTTTTGAATGGGTTTGGCTAGGTTTGCCAGTGGGTTTTTGGAAGTATTGTTAAGCATTGGTTATGCAATTCTCATTCTTCTTTGGAAGATATTTATATCACTCACGAGAGTAGGACGGATTGGTTTAGCAGGGGTTGGAACGAAGTTTAAACCTTTACCCAGAGCAATTTTCTCATTTTGAGATAGCTTCGCTGTGGATAGGTTTGTGATAAATTGTTCACTTTGTTCTGCTAAAATAGTCATTTGACTAATATGGTTTTGTTTGGTTTTATTTGAGCATTCAAATGAAAATCGTTTCAATTTTCGTTTTGATTGTGAATGTTTTGCTACTTTCGTAAATTTCCTTTTTGCCATAGTTGGGAGTTTTGAATCCAATAATATATACTTTTATATTTGTATTATATTAATTAGATAGTAATAAGGTAGACAGATGGCATGAAATATCTCTTTTGAGAAGATGTGGTGGTCCTGAAAAGGACCGGTGGTTTTTATATTAAATAGATAATATTCTATCAATACTTCATATTTTCAAAGGAGCAAACTCCGCCAATATTTTTTAAACAGGGGTATTTCCCCAGCGTGCTTTTGGCTTTTCCCACGATCGAAGTCCGAGATGCATATGAATGTACGTGTACACAGGCTGGGGGCCCGGGGGCGTCGCGTCGGAGTCCCCGTATTAAAAAGTCGGTCATGTCGGTCGGTGGAACCATGGAGCTATAAAAAGGAAAACAGAGGGGAGGCCTATTAACACAGATTTAAAAACAAAATATGATGCTATAAATTTGTTTTTATAATTAACCTTCATTGTTTTTTAATTTCTTTAGGACAAATAACGTTAGATTTTAGAACTAACTAACTAACGTCGGTTTACAAATTACAGTAACAGTAACACTATTTTTTACACACAACTTCTACAAGCTAACGTTAGTAGTAGAGCACACCTCAGGCAACGTTTATTGTGAAAGCATTATTTTCAATAATACAATTCATTGTCAAGTCTGTTTACAAATACAAAATACATTAAATAGGGGGCCTAATAATATTTGGAGCTGTACAGTAAAAAAAAATATTTTAAGTATTCATAATACTTTAATTATAGAAAGCCAACATTTACTATTTAGGCTTTAGCCTTTTTAGGCTATTCTCAAATAGGCGATTCTCAAAACTTCTAAGTTCATTGCCAAGCCAAAAAGCATTATTTTAAATAATACAATTCATTGTCAAGTCTGTTTACAAATACAAATTCATTATATAGGGGACCTAATAATTTTTGGAGCTGTAGGCCTACAGTAAAAAAAATATTTTAAGTATTCATAATACTTATAGAAAGCAAACATTTACTATTTAGCCTTTTAGGCTATTCTGAAAACTTCTAAGTTCATTGCCAAGCCAAAAAGCATTATTTTCAATAATACAATTCATTGTCAAGTCTGTTTACAAATACAAATTACATTATAGGACCTAATAATATTTGGAGCTGTACAGTAAACAAATATTTTAAATATTCATAATACTTATAGAAAGCAAACATTTTAGCCTTTTTAGGCTATTCTCAAAACTTCTAATTTTATTGCCAAGCCAAACAATCAATACCTTTTTTTAAATTATTAAATATGAACATTGTCGTAAGGCTAGTAAATAGTAATACAATCAGATAACTAGTATTATTTACTTAAATATTTATTCAGGCCAACTGATGATCTGTTTTTGTTCAGGATAATGGATCAACGTCACGAGAACAATCTTAACAAGTTATGTAGAGTGTGTGGGAATAAGGCCCAGAAAAAGAAGCATAAAGCTAAGACCCTAAAACTATGTGCCAACTACAAAATCAAAATCAAGGAGAAATACAGCGTTGACATCTCAACATATGAAAAGCACCGTCACCCTCAGTACAAATGCCATCTCTGTTACTCCAATTTATATCTGCCCAAGACCCACACCCTCCAAAATGATTGGCCAGCCCATACAGAAGGTGAAACATGTTTGGTGTGCTTGAAGGTGGAAAATAACAAAGGTGGTCGACCAGCAGAAGCAAAAGAAAAGTATGACCGCTTAAACAAGCTGGATCAGATCGAGGCAACTGCCAAAGCTGAAGTCGAAGAACGGTTTCAACATTTGATTGGTACAACAACAGAGTTTTCAAGGGAGGGCTTTTCATCTCAGGAAATCAACTTTTGCTGCAAAATCTGTAATAGGATCCTGAACAGGCCTGTAGAAACACAGTGTCAGCATATTTTTTGTCTGAGCTGTTTACACACGGTCTGCACTCAAGCCGCCACTTCAACAGTGCCATGCCCAAGTTGTCGTAAAAATATCAACCTGAAGAACATCAGCCCAGTCAAAGAATACTTCAAAAGCATTCTACAAAAAGCCAAAGTTCTGTGCAACACCTGCAAGAGAAGTAGTTGGTTGGAGAGCACTTCCACTCATCCTTATTCTTCTCAAAAAATTGATGAAGAAATATTCAAAGATATTTTGACAAGAAATGTATCCCCCCTTGGAAAACTTGGTCAAAAAATTACATCGAAGTTGTTGAAACAAGAAATGGAAAAAAAAGGTGCAACAGAACTGCGGCTCTCTACTGGGGGTGAGGTAAGTTGACACTTTGTAGGAATATCAAAAATTATACACATATACATACAATTTCAATTTGTTCACGAGGCAGATTTGTTTATTTCGAACCTGCTTTGTCGACTGCAACTCGCTGCTTGAACTTCACGCACCCCTCTAGCTGCGTGCGTAGGTTCGAGTGCCGAGTCGCAGGCAGAACGCGCGTTCGAAATAAACAAATCTGCCCCATGAACAAGACGGTGCATAAGACCGTGAAAGTGTTTTAATATTATAAAAGTAAAAATATACAAATACACACAAATTCTAAAATGTTCTCATTTTAGGCTCTCTTAGTCACCCATGCTAAAAAACCAAGTACAGAAGTATCTAGAAGAACCCTTCAGCGTCGGAATGCCAAGCTGAAGACACAGCTGTCAACAATAAGTGGTGGTCAACCAAATTATCAGCTACAACAACATCTGATGAAAACTCCCAGAGATGAGCTGCAAAGTCTGTTGTAGAATATGCAGTTGAAATCCTTCATTCCCCCCCTTGAAGAACTCGCCCTCAAAGCCTCTTTGAGAATGTCTTGGGCTTCCCTTCGAGAGCTGAAATTGTAAGAATAAATAGTTAATTCCTTAGACAATGTGACCATAATTATGTTCCATTCTTATATAGCGCATTTCACATAATGTCCCAATGCGCTTTACATTATTACCCCTGGTCACTGGGCCAATATCATTCCTATAATCTTTCTCAGCTCCCTGGGGAGTATACAGCCAATGTGCAACCTTTTGGCGCTACAGGGCTAATCAAACACAATAACCATCTCTACCCTCACAGGTACCCATTTATACCCCTGGGTGAAGAGAAGCAATTACAGTAAAGTGTCTAGCTCAAGGACACAAGTACCACGGTCGCCGCCAGGTTTCGAACCCACATTCTAATGACACAGAACTTGAGTCCAATGCACTTAACCGCTCGGCCATGGCACGCCATGCAGAGGGGAAAAATCTTAAACCTTCTTTAAAAAGAACACAATGCTCACTCCTATGATAGTTATTGCAAACAAAATTATTTCTTCTAACTTCAGGTGGTTGAGAAAATACAACGTTGTAATGGCATACGAGCAAGCCAGTAGAAAGATTGGCAAAATGTGTGTTGCTCAAGAAACGCTGAAAGGAGACATGATGCCTTTTCTCTTTCACGAGAAGGATGCCCTCGTGACTAAGCAAGCTCCATGTGTGTACATTGTTGATTTACATCAATACACACTGGACACTTTGGACGAGTACGAAAGGTAAATAAATTAACATTTTATCTCAGTGACTAAAAATAACAAAAAACAAACAAGCAACAAACAAACAAGAAAAAACACAGGCCATTGTGAAATCAAATGACATACATCAATTTCACATGTAACTAATTGTGTATTCAAATGGTATACATTCATACAGGTGCGGTAAACTTATATGGGATGAAGGACAACCATGTGATGAAGTCTGGCTCAAATTGGGCGGGGACAAGGGTGGAGGCTCTTTCAAGATGATGCTCGAGATTGCCAATATTGATAATCCCCACTACAAACCACAGGTTGAAAGTTTGTCCAGTACCACATGGAGGTAAGCTATTAATGACCGATTGAACGATGTATATAATTCACCATTTCATCACAGTTTTTACTGCTAAAAGAAAATATAAATTACAATTCGTGAATATTCTGTGAATTTTTGAATGACATGTATGTATGTGAAGGATTTTTGTACTTACGATCTCTTTTCTTTTTCAGGGGAAAGAAGCTTGTAGTTTTCATGTTTGGAGATTATGAATTCCTTTGTAGGATGTACGGCCTGTCTGGTCCCAGCGGTAAGTTGCAACCTGTAATTTGAATTGTATTATTTTGGATTTTTCAGTATACTTTCATTATTTTATTTAACATATTGTTGCTTTTATATTTTTACAGGTCGCCATTCATGTCTGTGGTGTAATATAAATAATAAGGACATGATAATCCCTAAAGACCAGCGTCCTCCTTGTGATCCAAGAACTCTTGAGACCCTAAAGCTTCATCATCAACAATTTCTGGCAGCTGGAGGCAAGCTCAACACCGCTGTCAAATGCCCGGTCCAAAATCAATATAAAATAAACATTGTCCTCAAGAAGCCTTCTATATTTTAAATTCATTTATTATTTAAAATTATATTTGATCAAACACTAGTGTACGAACATACATATTCAAATATTACAATATTATAGTATTTTTACTCCTATAACGCCAATTATATATATTAACAATATTCCCTGAAACTAGTTGTTTTCAGTTTTGTTTAGCTATCCTTTTTAAGAAAGCTTTTTAGGCGCCCATCGGATTAATTTTTAATTACAAGTTCTATATTCCAAGATGTTACTATTTAAAACTACACTTTTGGTGTTCATATTGGGCACCTCGACCAATACTAACACCATGGAAGAGTTTATACTATGGAATAGTTAACATCAAGGGTAGGTAAAATTTTATAGTATTTTAATCCTATAAAGCCAATTATATATATCAACAATATTTCCTGAAACTAGTTGTTTTCTTTTCTGAAGAGCAATCCTTTTTAAGAAAACATTTATGCGCCCATTTGATTAATTTTTAGTTACAAGTTCTATAGTCCAAAGATGTTACTTTTAAAAACTACACGTTTGGTGTTCATATTGGGCACCTCGACCAATACTAACACTATGGAAGAGTTTACACTTTGGAATAGTTAACACCAAGGGTATGTAGTTACGATGATCGGCAGGTTTTTCTGGGATGGACCCTCTGCTGTCGATACTCGTCCCGGGTTGTCTCTCTCACTCTCAGGTTTATAGATCTTCTACTCCAGGTTAAAGGCCATCTATAATTTAAATAGACCAACCAAAGCTATCGAAAATATGGGTTTTATAATGCAACAATTTATCTTAAAAAAATATTTCCTTGTTTGTATTCCTTTAAACCGAGCTTAAATTAATCTATTTGAGTGTATTGGAACAACTACACTTCTCTTAAATCCACTCAACATTTCGTTAGTTTTTTCTAACATTAAATAATCCACAAGGGATATCACCTTATTTTGCGAATCGTTTTCCTTTTGAATTAAAGTTAATGCATTTATGTCATAAAGAAAACTGTTTAACTTACGGTTTGTATTATTGCAGTGATTGTTGAAGAATCTTGGGTTGGGTATTGCTGCCGCATATAGGGCCAATATGCCCTGCCAAAAGCTGAACGATTTGCCCAAGGTGACTGCTTCACCTGGCTATGGCCTTTGCATCCGTAATATGCAAGCTGGGGCACAAATCGACTTGTGGACTGTTGGTAGATGGCTAGCAAAACTCTCAACCTCTCTCTATCAAACTTGCTTCCACACTGTACATTTACACTTTCACTACTTCCCACTATAACTATTCCTATAACTACATCTCTTACATAACAATTCTAGTATTTAAATTAACCCTCCTTTGCTCACTCTTTCCATTCAAATAAAAGATATCTGGATCATTGGGTGCAGCTACAGTTTCTGCTGCTATTTTATTGTATACATTCACAACATCCTGCAGCACAGTATTATTTAAGTCTACAAAGACTGGGTTTTAACAAAAGGAAACTTTACACAAAAGAACTGAACAATACACAACGACAATTAACAAACCATGGCCTGATGTAGCCTCACCTTGTTAAACTAAACTAGGGTGAGGTTAGACTACTTATGACTGATCCATTTTATTTACAGGTAAGTTTTTAATGAGGACTAAACCATTTTGTTTAAAGGTAAGTATAAATAAACATTTCAAAATGGATGTGACATTTCACTCCCTTTTCAGAAGAAAATGTTACACATTTTCTCGCCGAAATCATTTTCAGCCATCTAACTATTTATACTATAATACATTTATACAATTCGACTTAGGTAGTCAGCTCCAACATTGTCTGATCCTTTGATGGCTATAATGCGATACTGGTAAGGTTGCAGTGAGAGAGCCCATCTCATGATTCTTGCATTTGCTACTTTTGCTTTTTGCATATATGCAAGTGGTTGATGATCAGTTTCTATGTTGAAGGGTTTTCCGTACAAATAAACTTGATATTTCTGTACTCCCCATATGAGAGCGAGGCATTCCTTTGCTATCGTCGAATAGTTACGTTCACGCTGTAGCAGCTTTCTACTTGCGTAAGCGACAGGAAATTGTTCTCCCTCATACTCTTGCAACAAAATAGCTCCTATGCCTAAGTCGGATGCATCTGTGCGCAAGGTAAACGGAATGTCTAAGTTTGGGAGATGTAGAATAGGAGCAGTGACGAGCGTTTGTTTCAATGCATCAAATGCTAACTGTTGACTTGCCTCCCAGCCTATTTTGTTAGGTTCACTATTTTTAGTTTTATCAGTGAGTGGAGCAGCAATTGCGGCATAGTTAGGCACAAATTTGCGATATAGTTAGGCACAAATTTGCGATAATATCCCGCCAATCCTAGAAATGATCGTAGCTGCTTCGTAGTAGTAGGACGGCATGCATTTTTGATTTTTTCGATTTTGTTTAGTTGTGGTTCAAGTTTACCATGGCCTATGACATGACCTAAAAATTGGATGGTGTGGTTGCCAACTGAACACTTACTAGGTCTCGCAGTCAGACCCGACTTTCTCAGTCTTTGCATGAGTTCAGTTAAAATGACAATGTGTACTTCCCAAGATGGTGTGTGTACCAATATGTCGTCTATGTAATTATCTACATGATCAAGTCCATTTAACAACGTGCGCATGACACGACTAAAAGTGGCTGGGGCATTTACTAAACCAAAAGGCATCACTTTAAACTGGTAGAGTCCAGTAGGGGTGATGAAGGCGGTTTTTGCCTTTGCCTCTTTTGTCATGGGAATCTGCCAATATCCTTTACTTAAATCTATCTTCACTTAAATCTATCTTCGTAAAGTAGTGGTCATTTGCGAGTTTAGAAAAGATTTGTTCTGGGTTGGGAATGGGTTCCGCGTCAAAAGTTGTTACTTTGTTCAATTTCCGAAAATCGATACAAAAACGATTTGTACCATCGGGTTTCTTTACAAGTACAATGGGCGATGAATATGGCGAGTCGGATTTCTCTATGATTTGAAGTTTTAACATATCCTCTACTTCTGTTTTGACGGTCTCAATCAGTGCAAATGGCATCGGATAAGGTTTACTTCTAATTGGATCGCTTAAAGTGAGTATTATGTCGTGATGACCTAGATTTGTTCTTCCGGGAACATCCGTCATTACATCGCGAAAGTTTCCCAATAAACGTTTCACTTCTTGCTGTTGTTCTATGGATAAGCGCGAGTTTATATCTACATCGGCTATAGTTTCACAAGCATGAAGTGATGGCGTGTGCAGAATTTGGTTGTCAAATTTCGGCTCTATTTCCAGTTCGTCTTGCGCATCTGCGGTTTCACATTCGATTACCGACACGGACGCACATTCGAATATGTTCAGTATTTCGTCTACGGTTTCTGGTATGACGGTACTCGTAGACTTGGTGGATTGTGTATCAGACCAGGTGATGTATAATTTCAATAGGTTAGCATGAAACACTTTCAGTTTTCCGTGAATGTCAATACGATAATCTACTGGGCCCACTTTTTCAGTGACCAAGAAGGGTCCTCTCCACTGGAGGAGGAGTTTATTGTGGTCAGTAGGTAGTAGTAATAACACGTGATCTCCGGGCTTGAAATCTCGCACTCGTGTCTTTCTATCATAGTAGTGTTTGTATCGTGCGGATGATTTACTTAATTGTTCTTGAGGTATTTTACACGTTTCCTCAATTCTATTTCGTAGAACAAGCACATACTGATATGTGGTGCGGGTTTCGTGATTATCAGAATTATGGCCGGTCCATAGTTCCTTCAATATGGTCATAGGACCTCTAACCGTACGCCCATATAAGAGCTCAAAAGGAGCGAATCCCGTACTGGCTTGTGGGGTTTCACGGTATGCGAATAGCAGTGGGCCAATATACCGGTCCCAGTCGCGAGGTTTTTCGGCACACAATCTCTTAAGCATCTGTTTTAGAGTACCATTGAAACGCTCGACTAGACCGTTGCAGGCCGGATGATACGGAGTGGTAGTGAGTTGGCGTATGGACAATAGTCTGCTAATTTCTGTCATTAATTGTGAAGTGAATTGAGATCCTTGATCTGTTAGAATCTCTTTAGGTATTCCAACTCTCGTGAAAACTTCAACCATGGCTTCGGCTACACGGGTCGTTTCGATGTTACGTAAAGGAACCGCTTCAGGATATCTAGTAGCGTAATCCACAAAGGTTAGAACGTAGTGATTTCCGTTTTCCGAAATTGGGTGTATAGGTCCAATAATATCGATTGCGACTCTTTGGAAGGGAGTGTCTATGAGTGGCATTTTTCCAAGGGGGACCTTACTGACTTTGCCTTTGGGTAGGGTTCGTTGACAGATGTCACACGACCGACATAATCTAGTAATGTCTGCATGGACCCCAGGCCAAAAGAAATTTGTAAGAATTTTCTCTGCAGTTTTAGTAGAGCCCTGGTGGCCACCTAGAATAGATTCATGGGCAATCTTCATGACCACGAAACTTCAAGGGGACAACAAGTTGTATACATGGTTGACCAAAATCAATCTTAGGGGATTGGAACTCACGGTAGAGTAGGTCTTTAGACCAGAAAAACTTTGAACTTGACCCGTTTCGGTTTTGTTTCAGATCAACAGTTTGTGCTAAATCGCGAACCTTTTTCAGGGAAGGGTCACTACGCTGTGCTTCTTTGATTTGGTCTCTATCTATTTCTGGCAAAACATTAGGAACCTTGAGTTTCTTGAGTGGTTTTTCGGTCTGTCTACTTTGTGCTCTAGTTTGTACTACACTTGTTTCTATATATTCATTATGAATATGAGTTTGCATGTTAGTAGTCGGATTGTCAGGCTTATCTACCATAGGTTTCCAGTTAGGGTCAGGGTTTGTAGGATCCCTAGCATCACTTACGTTGCCTAGAATTAGATCATAATTATACGGGGTTATGTATGCATAGGACTTCTGAATATCCAACAAAGAATGGTGTACTTATGTTAACCTTTGCCACTGGGGCTTGACGGATAGTACCGTCTGCTAATACATAAGATTTAATTTGCCCTGTCAACTGATTATCTAACACTAGGTCTCTTCTAACAACAATTCCACTACAGCCTGTATCTCGCAACACTTTCACCGATTGTTTATTCACATAACCTAATGTTACAGGCATACTCGTCGGGTTTTTGTCACGGCACGCGACACTCATTCAGGGCTCTCAAAGTTTAGAGGAGTAGGAGGGTACAAGAAAGAAAGTAGGAGGGTGCAGACAAATGGGCAAAGCCCATTTGCCGAGCGCCGAATGCGCGAGGCGTTCCGGGAAAGGCGGGTTCCGGCGGCCCTCCCCCGGAAAAAATTGAAAATATTGTACTCGCTGAGGTGCATGTTTGAGGCCCTAAAGAGGCATTTGGAGGGTTATTTCCAACCCATGGAAAACAGAAAAAATGAAGAGTCTGAAGTACACTTTCCAGACTGAGGCAAGAATAAGACAAAATGAGAAAAAAAAACAATCTCAACTAAATCAATTCCATGAAAAACTGTATCTTTATTGTAGTATAGTGAACAGTAGACTAGAATCACAAGAAGACACACTGGCAATTTTAGTTCCGTTGTTAAAATAAATGTTTTATTGTTTTATTATTTCTGTTTCAACTCTTCTTTTCCATTTAATCAAATCTTGGTTAAATGGTAATTGGTCAATTTAAGTGGTAAATTGTACTACAGGGGCATCCCAAGATGCTAAGCTTCCTCCTGGGATGCCCCCTGTAGTAAAGGAAATTTGGTATGCCTACATAGGCTAATGGGGTGAATGTATGGAGCCAGTCTCTGATGAACCTTGGATTAAAAAGTTTCAACACACTCAACATGTTCACTTCAGTCTCTGAAAATATTTTTAAGAACTCAACAAAATCAGTTTGAATAAAAAAAAACGTAAATCTGAAGATAGGCCTACATGTATCTAACTCTTGAGATCATCTAATCCCTCCGACTTAAATAGCAGAATTATTGATCGTACTGGTACTTTTATTCAACACTCTGAGTCTATCTGAAAAATCAGACAAATCTGAGTATTCATCTGAGTATTCGGCCTTTTCCCCGTAATCCACGCATCTGGCGTGCCTCTCTGTCGCTTCGTCGCCATTTCTGCACGCACGGCTGGTGCATCATACAGCGAGCTACATTCAGCGGTCCACGTATACGTGACTAGCTGTAGGCCTACTTGTCAGAAGTACAGGTATGTGTGTGATCAGAGCGCATGCATATAGCAAGTTGACATGGACGTTCATGTCGCAAAACACGTGTTGAAGAATGTCATTGGTCGATCAAAGGCGATGTGGGCGGAACTAACTCGTTGTGCATACCGCGCCCCTGCCTTCTAAATAAGGATATCCCGTAAGTTATGTTGGCTTTGGATAAGGACATGACGTTGCGTAGTAATTTTTTTTTAATATTACGAAACTAACAAACTGCAAAATATTACGAATATAAAACCAGAACTTGAATGTTAATTTGTTTCTATCACAATGAACTTTAGTTAAATTTCAATAAACCTTGTTTCCTGAAAGAATGAATTTATAAGAGACCTACATGTAGCTAGGAATAATTAAAAACAACAACTGCTACTACTAAACAACGATTTTAAGAATTAAGATTATTTTCAGAACCCAATATTTCTCGTTCAAAATCGGTTGCGGTGTACTGATTGTTACTTAATGATAAGTTATAAATCATGTTCACTTTGGTGGGGTGGGAGTTTTGCGAGCATTCATTGCCAGGAATACCAACATGTTCATGTTATCAGGCCGTGAGCGGCTCCGCTTTGCCGTGACGACATTTCCCGCGGTGCGGAAAACCGCGTTTGTACGGCACTGACGTTGCCGGAATATCAAGATATTTCTTGCCGATCCTTGCGACTGAACCGATCGGAAATTGACAGCCACCAATGACATGATCATTACAGAACTCGACAATGACCGACTTAACACCTCCCTTTTTATGTATTTCTTTTGAAACAAACTGTCACCTTGTCAGCAAATTTATGTAATACACAAGAAAGCTTGGTATCGGTGGGTAAATAAATGTAAATGTTGGCGATATGTTGAGGGATGGTCGGTGACACGTCAAAATAATTACACAACAAAACCAATTTCAACATCACTTTTTTATTAGGACAACAATTAATGTGGACATCCCCTATAAATAAAATCCTCTTTTTTTTACACATCGTGGTGCACACTCCAGTGCAGATATAAAGCAGCACTTAAGGTCCCACTAATCCAATTACTGTGAAATAGGCAAACATTCCATCCTGAGCAGCTAGTTTGATACTTGTTTGTAGCATGCGTGCCGCAGCCGGTCTATTTGAGTCTTTAATAATGAATGGATACAATGTATCCCAAACAGTTTGACAAAAGTGTATGGAATCACAGTACGGGAAACATCGTTAACCAATCAGGATATTACACAAAGCGCAAGGGAGCGTATACGTAATGGCTGCGGCCGTGTCGCTGAGAAAACTTACTAGTTTTGACGTGATTTCAGGTAAATAAAACTTCGTATCGCACCGCGTGCGAATCAGTTTTTTGCAGAGAAGTTCACAGAAGTTCAACAATATTTTTGGTCATCCGGTGAAAAGTAGCCGGCGGCAAAACTTGCCGCAGGCGGCGATTTGCCGCCGGTGACCGGCTACTTTTGAGAGGAATCTTGTATCCACATTTCAAAGATACGAAACCGTCTTTTGCGCAGTTGTGATCGAGTACGTTGTGTGCTGTCATCATACAAGCGATCGTTTCGACCGACGTTTCGTCTTTTTTTTTTTTTTCATTTACACTAGCGCCTTCGTTTATGCTTTGTTCTGTATGTATGTCATCGTCTTTGCCGAAAAGGTCGGTTAGAGCAGACGCGATAACATTGGCCACTTTTGTTATACCTTTCGGCCGACTACGGCAGTCTTTTGGAATATGTCCTGTTTTACCACAATTATAACAAGTAATTGAACTTCGAAATGTACTTAACTGTGATGGATTCGATCTTGAAAAACTGGTTTGCCTCTGGGGTGGCTTTTGATCGTACGTTTTTTTGAAATTCAAATTCTGTTGGGGCTGTTTTCTAGTGATATTTTGCATTCCAAATCCGCCATGTGCTTCGCAGTATTTTTGAGCAATTTCTGACATCTCTGATATAGATTTAGGATGACGCTCTTTCAAAAACATAGCCAGTGTTGGATCCACGCTCATCAAAAACTGTTCGCGAAGTAGTAAGTCCTTAATTTCTTCGTAAGTATTTTTACATTTCGACAACTCGACCCAGCGTGTCAATACATTATCGAGTCTTACATCAAATTGGGGAGCGCTTTCATGTGGTTCTGGTTTCGCGGTTCTGAATTTCTGTTGAAAGCCGTGCGCGGTTAGGTGAAAACGTTTTAGCAATGCGTCCCTTAACGAAGTATATTTTGTTGACTCATCTAAGGCCAAACGCGCGTACACATCAAGTGCCTTACCCTTAAGCAACGCGCTAAGGTTCACGGCCCATTCACTTTGATCCCAATTTTGACTTTTTGCGTATCGCTCGAAACGTTGAAGATACGCGTCGATGTCGTCTTTAGCTTCATCAAAAAATGGTAGCTTTGGAGCACGTGCTTTGTTATGCTGGGCAGGGGAACCTTCACCATTACTAGCAGTGGATGTGTTTAGATTTTCTTGCTTGATAGTTTCAATGCGCAGCTTCATCGACAAAAGTTCGTGATCTTGACGCCTAATTTCTAGCTGATACGCACGTTCGTCCCTATCTAGTTTTTCTCTTTCTGTATGTTCTTGACGAACAAAGTCTATTAGCTCCTTACCGCTCAAATCACACGCCTCTGCTATTACTCGAATTTTCTCTATTTCTTTTTCCATTCTCACTCTTGCTAGCCACTTACCAGGTCCTTGTGTATTTACTGCAACACTTATGCAGGAGCAGTACCCAACCTGTACAATTAAAATTACGAGGCAAAGTATGTTAATATACACCATAACACACTCAAAAAGGATTCATGAGAACAAAACTCACTCAAAGAGTAGACCTCACTCCATTTTTTTTCCTTCAATTTCTCGGACAAGCCCCCATTAATGTCAAATGCCCGGTCCAAAATCAATATAAAATAAACATTGTCCTCAAGAAGCCTTCTATATTTTAAATTCATTTATTATTTAAAATTATATTTGATCAAACACTAGTGTACGAACATACATACAAATATTACAATATTATAGTATTTTTACTCCTATAACGCCAATTATATATATTAACAATATTCCCTGAAACTAGTTGTTTTCAGTTTTGTTTAGCTATCCTTTTTAAGAAAGCTTTTTAGGCGCCCATCGGATTAATTTTTAATTACAAGTTCTATATTCCAAGATGTTACTATTTAAAACTACACTTTTGGTGTTCATATTGGGCACCTCGACCAATACTAACACCATGGAAGAGTTTATACTATGGAATAGTTAACATCAAGGGTAGGTAAAATTTTATAGTATTTTAATCCTATAAAGCCAATTATATATATCAACAATATTTCCTGAAACTAGTTGTTTTCTTTTCTGAAGAGCAATCCTTTTTAAGAAAACATTTATGCGCCCATTTGATTAATTTTTAGTTACAAGTTCTATAGTCCAAAGATGTTACTTTTAAAAACTACACTTTTGGTGTTCATATTGGGCACCTCGACCAATACTAACACCATGGAAGAGTTTACACTTTGGAATAGTTAACACCAAGGGTATGTAGTTACGATGATCGGCAGGTTTTTCTGGGATGGACCCTCTGCTGTCGATACTCGTCCCGGGTTGTCTCTCTCACTCTCAGGTTTATAGATCTTCTACTCCAGGTTAAAGGCCATCTATAATTTAAATAGACCAACCAAAGCTATCGAAAATATGGGTTTTATAATGCAACAATTTATCTTAAAAAAATATTTCCTTGTTTGTATTCCTTTAAACCGAGCTTAAATTAATCTATTTGAGTGTATTGGAACAACTACACTTCTCTTAAATCCACTCAACATTTCGTTAGTTTTTTCTAACATTAAATAATCCACAAGGGATATCACCTTATTTTGCGAATCGTTTTCCTTTTGAATTAAAGTTAATGCATTTATGTCATAAAGAAAACTGTTTTTTTAACTTACGGTTTGTATTATTGCAGTGATTGTTGAAGAATCTTGGGTTGGGTATTGCTGCCGCATATAGGGCCAATATGCCCTGCCAAAAGCTGAACGATTTGCCCAAGGTGACTGCTTCACCTGGCTATGGCCTTTGCATCCGTAATATGCAAGCTGGGGCACAAATCGACTTGTGGACTGTTGGTAGATGGCTAGCAAAACTCTCAACCTCTCTCTATCAAACTTGCTTCCACACTGTACATTTACACTTTCACTACTTCCCACTATAACTATTCCTATAACTACATCTCTTACATAACAATTCTAGTATTTAAATTAACCCTCCTTTGCTCACTCTTTCCATTCAAATAAAAGATATCTGGATCATTGGGTGCAGCTACAGTTTCTGCTGCTATTTTATTGTATACATTCACAACATCCTGCAGCACAGTATTATTTAAGTCTACAAAGACTGGGTTTTTAACAAAAGGAAACTTTACACAAAAGAACTGAACAATACACAACGACAATAAACAAACCATGGCCTGATGTAGCCTCACCTTGTTAAACTAAACTAGGGTGAGGTTAGACTACTTATGACTGATCCATTTTATTTACAGGTAAGTTTTTAATGAGGACTAAACCATTTTGTTTAAAGGTAAGTATAAATAAACATTTCAAAATGGATGTGACAACCGCAAAGAATTTCTGCAATGCGATCGATGACGCATTCTTTGCAATTCCAATCAACTGTGTAAGTAATCTTTATACTGATGTCAATCATTAAATTTTACTCATATCATTGAAAATGTTCAGTATTTATTATATGTTTACTTATAACAGTAAAGTTTTCAATTCCTCTTCACAGGTATGCCCGCTTCCTCTACATATAAGTCTTGGGCTGTGGTTCAAATTCTATACCATAATGGAGTCAGAGTGTAAAGAGCTTGGTGAAAGCATTGCTGAAGAACTTGCACAATCCCCACAAGGTGCAACTGCTATAGGAAATGGCCACTTTCAACTGTACGTTGCACAACTTGCAGATGTATCTCAAGCAAAACAAAGATGTCAAGAAATACACAGTGAGATGAGAGAATTACAAGAACAGTTGGCAGTGGTTGCACTTGTGAATGACAACATTGATGTGGCAGAGGCAGTCGCAAGTGTGACATCTGACATCAATGCCCTGGGAGAGGAACTTATGAGACAGGTATTGGTACATTTCAAGTTTCTTGTTATACATAATGTGTAACATCTTCAGCCTTGATAAATTATATGAAAATTAAACAACAAATTATTATTTTTTTTTAAATTAACAGGAGGCAGTCAGTAGAACCAATGTGAAAACGTTGCCCGCATATCAAAATCCACTGCTTCTGAAAATGGATGAAACACTACAAGAAATAAAAGTTCGGAGACAAGCGTATTATTCAAATACGTTTGTTGGGAATCATGTAAACAAGTGTCTACAGGTAAGATATCTTTCTTGTATGTCAATTATTAAGAGTAGAGCTTTGACAATAAATTTTACTCCTCACTATAAATTGCTTGTGCTAATTGTATTTCAGGAAATGAATATCATCAAAGTGACCGGTGCAATTGTTCAGGAAACGAAACATCTCTGCCCGTTGCAAGTACATCAAGCTGAAATGATTGCTAACAAGTTCTCTGAATTGTTCCATCTGTTTGCCAACTGCCACAACGTGTATAATAAAGCAAGCTTCTTAAGTGACAGAGAAATTGTAAAGCTTGGTAAGTAAAAATTATAGGCTCATTTAGATGTATACATTCTGTTTAAAAAAATATATTCGGTGGCAACTAAACATGTAATTGGATATGTCTTGTACATGAGTTATCCAAAATGTTAACCTGTCAAATATCATTTTATTTTAGATGAAGACATTCGTCACTTCAATCTGTATTACCGCACAACATTCCCTGATAAGAGCTTCCCGCCCAAAATGCACATTCTGGAAGAACATGTTCTGCCATTCATCAAACGCACCAAGCATGGTCTGGGACTATTGGGAGAGCAGGGTGGTGAATCAATGCATGCGGTCTTCAACAATAACAACAAGCGCTTTGATGGGGCCCGAAACACCAAAGAGACCAACCCTGACCTGTATAAGTTGAAGTGTGTAATGCAGGACCACCTCCTCACTGTCCATCCATCGATCTCAAGCGCCTGTCCTCAACCAAGAACCCGCAAGAGAAAGTGCTGCACAGCTCCTCAGTCCCATCCTAAGAAATAAAATAGTAATAGGTGCGTAGATCAGTTTCAAGTCTATGACAAGGAGCCATTATTTGTTTTCTTATTATACTCTAGTTTTATATTTAGGGGGGGACTAATGACCCTAGGAATTGTCCTTAATCAAAACTTGAAAAGTAAAAATACAGATCAACATGACAAACATACAGTCGTATCTACTAATCCGCAATGAAAATGTGTGTAAAATATTAATATTTTGGTATTATTTTATTTATAAGGAGGCCTAAAACTAGTAGTAGGTGGACTAAACTTTCTCCAGGTTTTTATTTTTGTACATGAGGGCACAGAATTAACTATAATCTAGGGCTAGTATCAGTATCATCATTCGTTCTATAAATCTAGTCTTTATTCTAAAATCTAGAACTAACGTTATGGCATCAGTCTGTCTTTTTCTTGCCAGCTTAAAACTAATCATTAAAACAACAAACAAAAAGCCTAAATAATATTAACATCTCTGTATTTTCACATGGGGATTCATGACGCACATGACAAGGCATGGCGAACACGTTTTTAGCAAGTTTTCAACGAACATGATTGAGGCATTGCCGGGGTTTGCCCACTCACCTTTTGCACCAATCTCTTGCGTATGAGTCATACTTCACATGAGAATTTCATTTGATCATGGATTAACTGGACTTCTTTGGTAATTTTAAACACGAATATCCCGTAAAAACTCTTTTTTGGTTCTTAAACTTTGGCAAAAACGTTGATTCACACCACGATCTTTGGGCTAACGTATCTCCTGATACGAGACTGTATGGGTGTCGGTACGTGTGTGAAACGAAAGGTCTTATCGTGACCTTTGACATCATGTAAAAAAATAAAATATTTATTATTCATGAACCTCGTGACCACACTTTTTGTAACGTGCAGTCGATGAAAATTCTTAAGAGATACGCGTTGTACAAAACAACGCTAGCATCAACAGAGGGCGCCCTTCAAAGAACAGATTCGCGCGCGTGCGTACAACCGTTTGTCGCTCTGCAAACAGCGGTGAGGTATCTTGAAGTTACTTTTTAAGAGGATTTCCTGTATTACTATCACCTCCAAGATACTTGAACTGGGCAATTACTCTATTAAGGTGGTCATATGTAAACCACTTGTTCTTGACAAAGTATTCTATATAGAGTGACAAATCAACAGAGACTATCCCTTCAAATAAATCATGCCCCAAACATGGAGGCAAGCTGGCAGGCAGACATGAAAATATTCAAGAGCATTGAACAGTGAGGCAAATTTAATGCCCTTGCTTTCGAACAAGCTAACATGATCGTCTATTGTGCTTAAATTGTGCACAACATTATCATAATTTGCAGGAGTCCGCAAAAGTCCCTGGGCAATGCAATTTTTTGAAAATTCATCTTTAGTTACTAAGCAATATCTGCAAAAGTGTTGCACAGTGCTGAAATTCTCAGCAAATCCGCCAATTGCATGAGAGCCCAAATTGTCACCTGAAATGCAACACAATGTACCTTTCAATGATTTTCCATTGTCAAGTACAATGCCGTTTTGTTCCAAGTCTTTCAAGTCAGTAAATAAATGAGAAAATATTTGTGTTTGGCCAACCTCTTTAAAATCTGATTCTCTGCATAAAATAGCTAACTGCATGTGGTCAATATTAGAGGGTTCAAAATTACCAAGAGTGAAACAGACACCTATGATTTTATGCTTTTTCTTGGCTGAACCAAGTGGGTTCACGACCTCAAATGCATCTTGATAAAGAATTATCTGCAACGAGTCAGGATGGGCACAGTACAGAGAGTTTGCCTTAAACACTGTACCATCATGTACATCTCCTAATGTACCTTCTTTTTGTTGAAATACACTGCTGCTGTCTTTGCACAGACTGGTGCTTGAATAAAGCAATGATTGTCTCTTTGATAGGCACATACTGATAGTACCTTTCCTTCATATTGCTATCCTTACCTAAGTATAGCTCTACTGGTTGTACATAGCTGAAGTTTGTTTTGAAACAAGATTTCCGGCGGAGATCAGTTTTCAGTTGGTTTGAAATAACAAAATTCATGTCACTTTCAAATAGGTCTTTGACGACTTCTTTTATCTTCCCGTTGTCCATATCAATATCTAAATCACCAAATCTACTCAGAAGTTTGGCATGGAGGACATTTTGACCCTGATTATGAACAGTTTGGAATTCTATAATCATCTGGATTGTTGATGCTGGGATAATATACTTAGCTTGCAACTTCAAATAAAACAGTGCCAAACTGTTGATAAAGGTTTCCTGTAAATTATCTGTACCCTCTGCATGATCATTAATGTCTGTTTCATTTTGTGAATGATCATCCCTAAGTGAATGGTCATATTCCTCTGAATCAGATTGCTCATTACTACACATTCGTCCATCAACTGTATCATTTGTATCTACTTCATTGTAATGGTAATTTTCAACTGTATGGTTACTAGTCCAATCTTTATGACACCTACATTTATGGGCCGAGAAAGATGAAGTATTTGTGAACTGTCTTGTGCAACCACTGAAAGGACAAGCCACCTTAACTCCATCTTTGATGTGCAGTTTTAAGTGACTAATAAAATCACAAAGATTATCAAATTCCGTTAAGCATGACATAATCTGGCAAATTAATATCCTCTTTTGATTTGAGCTCCTGTTACCACCAGTGCATTTACCAGCTGGTTTATTGGACCCATGGCCGTGGTTACGAAGAGTATGACTTTTGAAACCTGAATAACTGATAAATCGTCGAGAACTGTTTTCAATGCAACATGGAAATGAATAATTTGGAATGCTTCTATGAAGGCCAAAATGATCACAATATGATTTTAATGTACCAGACGTTTTGCCTATTGACAGCTTGCTGTATCACATGTCACAGCCCAACAATTTCAGCAACAGAGTTACACACATGTGAGAGAGGCAAAACAAAATGACAGGAGGATTATGTCACACATCCAAACACAGAATGGAAGTCATCAATAGTGTGTGTGTCCACCCTGAACCTGAAAGCAAGCTATGCACCTGCTACGCATGCTTTCAACCAAGTTCCTGATGCGTGCCTGGGGAAGATTGTTCCATTCTTCCTGCAATGCTGCTAACAGTGTTTGCCTATTGACAGGTGGATTTTCTCTTGCTGACACACGTCGGCCAAGCTCATCCCAGAGATGTTCAATTGGGTTAAGGTCCGGAGAACAGGCACACCATGGTAAAACTTCAATGCCCTGTTCGTGAAGGAAGTTCATGGTAAGGCGGGCCGTGTGCGGTCTTGCGTTGTCCTGTTGGAATATTGTCAACTCTGGATGTGCCTGCATGAATGGTGTCAGATGCGGTTGCAAAACTTCGTCCACATAACGTTGTGCAGTTAAATTGCCTTCAATAGTAACCAGTGGTGTTCTGTGATTGGTCGCGATTCCAGCCCAAACCATCAAACTTGGTCCTCCCCAGCGATCCACCTCTCTAATACAGCATTCTGCATACCGCTCGCCGCCTCTGCGCCATACGCGCTGACGTCCATCACTTCTATTGAGACAAAACCTGCTTTTGTCACTGAACACAATCAGACTCCACTGTCGCTGGTTCCAGCGACGATAATGTCTACACCAATTCAGTCTGTTCCTTCGATGCGCTGCAGTTAATGTTTGACCTCTGCAAGGACGTCGTAAGTGTAGCTGCTCGTCTTGCAAGCGATTCCTCACAGTTCCTGGAGAGACTGGATTGTTGTGAAGGCCAACTGTTTCTGCCGCCGTTCTTGTTGCAGGCCGAAAGCGTTCCCTAAGATGTTGCAACACCATATAACGGTCTTGGTTTGGTGTGGTTACCCGTGGTCTTCCGGTCCGAGGATGATCTTCTACGATTCCCGTCTCAATGTACCGGCTGATAAGATTGGCAATGACAGGCTGCGAACATCCTAGACGTCGAGCAATTGTTCGTTGACTTTCACCCGCCTCAAACATTCCTATCCCCCTCGAACGCTGGTCAGTCGTCAAACGTGGCATATCAATTTCATTAGTAGAAGCTTACAGAATAACTTTTAGACAGGATGTGTAATCATAAAGACTACAGGAACCCACTATGAAGATCAGCATAGAGAACGTCCCATACAAACCCATTCATGCACAGCAATTTGATCAAACAGGTGCTGAGTGCGAATCTGTCCTTCAACATTCTTTCTTTTGTTTCTTTGACATGTGTGTAACTCTGTTGCTGAAATTGTTGGGCTGTGACATGTGATACAGCAAGCTGTTCCGTGTCAGTGCATTTTTCTCGTGTCATTAAGGCAACCACATGGTTACTGACATGTGCTTAAAGTAAAGTATTGAAGTAGTCCTGTGTGCAAATTTTTATGAACAGAATTTTACTTTATGACCGTTTGAATAAGTGATAAGTTTCTTTTTGAGGCCTGTTTACTTTACAGTGACAAGCTGGGCCCAAGTCGCTGCCCAGCTAACAAAATGACGTCGTTGCGACGTCGTGGCGACGTCAGTCGTACGTTGCGGTGACGTTAGATTATAACGTCAGGACAACGGAAATGTGTGGAGTTTTTTAGACGTCGCGGCGACGTTGGATTATAACGTTACAAACTGACGTTCTCACAACGTCCTCACGACGTCATCACTACGTCATCACGACGTTCTCACTACGTTCTCACTACATCCTCACGACATTAAATAACATTAACAGAACATTTATAAACACATGCACGTTTGTTCTCGTTAGACGATAATCACATATTTTGACACCAACACCTTGTTTGTAGATTTCGTGTATATTTTATTACTGGCAAGTTGGCCTTTGCTGCAAGGGCAAGATATGGTTACAATTGAATATAGCTGGCACTGATCTGAACCATCTCAATCCAACATGGTTTTATGTATAACACCAACTTGTGCTAGTGATAAATTCGCCAATAACATTAAAACTATTAATCGTACGTATTTGAACACTGGAGAAACATGTAAAGACGGTCAGTTTGTCACATTTCTTACAATTTAATTAGTATCGTAGTCTCAGTGTAAGTTTGAAGGTGACAATTAAGTGCTCATTTTCATTGTTGCAGTAAATTGTATTGATTTGAATTCAGCGCGAAGATAATTGCGGTTTTTTAACCACTTATCTTGTCACGCTCTCATTCCGTGCTACCATAATCCTATCAATTCTTTATAACACTGGCGTGTTGTTAATATTGAACGGAATTAGGCGAATGGGGTATAACACGTTATTAAAATGTCGATATGTTCATTTTTACATGTTTATATCCCCAGATTCAAGAATCAACAAGATTATATGGCAGCACGGAATGGGAGCGTGATAAGATAATAAAAAAATTAAAAAACGCCATTATCTTCACACTGAATTTAAATCAATACAATTTACTAAAATTAAAATGGGCACACCGACACCACAATACTCAGTAAATTGTAAAAAATGAGGTGACAGACTGACCGTCTTTAAATGTTCTTAATCCTGGTGTTTTCAAATACCAAATATGATTAATAAATTTAATGTTATAGACGTAATTATATAACTGCTGAGTTACTTTTTGAGTTCTTTATTTAACCAGTTGCGTATATTACGTACATGTAGGATACAACTTTGGCAATAAAGGTAAGTGTCATGTACTCCCAATATTTAATAATGGTAAAACAATCAACCTCAGTCCTATACTGTTATGTACATGTGAATTATTATTACAAACATTCTTAGCAAAATGTTATTGCCAAATAATGCTGACGTTTTGGAAGAAATTGTGAAAACACGAGTAGGTTTAATTGGGCGGAATTCAAACAACTTGTGCCATACTGTCATTTTATTTCCCTCTCAAATGCGAGCATTTCTGGCCGAGAAATGTCCACCATTGTTTGGTACTAACTTCACAAGTATTCACTACAAGTATCAGGGGTGTTTCCACTTTTTTCTTATAAATCTACAGGCAACAAAACATTAAAACATTTCATTGTATTTTCTGGAAAAGATTGGTACTGTAACTCCCTAAGCATTGTTTTTACACGATAAAAATCCAGGGGATTGGGTTAATGTACATGCTTTGGAGTAGAGTTCTCAGAATCCTACATGTTCATATTACTTGTACAATCCAGTATATGAGAGTTCATTTACCAGATACATCATTTGACCTTTGTTTTAATACGAGAATGATACAATGGATGATGTGGAAAGGAGATAAAAAACAATTTAATATTGATAAATAAACAACATAATAGATTCCTAACAATTACTTTGAGCTGACAAAGACCCAGATTGCTGTAGTTGTGGCTGGTAACAATTCTTAATGGGTGAGGGATGTAAATGGAACATTTGGTTAAATTAATTAATTCTATTATCACTTTGTCAATCGAAAAACAAAATTGTCTGTCCACGTTACAAACTGTAATTTCTTAAACACCCATACATTTCTTATTTGTAAGCACAAAGTTTTAGGAATGTACAGCGAAAAATGTGGACAGAATAGTTGATTGTATTGTACCCTCCCATGTTTCTCTCCAATAGTTATGAAATGTACCCCATTGTGGAATCTATATAGATCTTTATCATCCTGTTTGGTGGATTAAAATTAATAAACAAAACTATAAATATAGGTCTACTATTACCATGTATGCATCCTATGTTAAATTATAGAATTGTCCAAGTGTCAAAGATAAAGGTAACGCGCTCGGCCAACCTATTTTCCGCGATGCATGCAATGAAAGAACAATTGCGGCGCCCACGTGTGCTGCACGCAGCGTACAATGGAACGTGATCAGTAGTGCAATGTACATGTATCATTTTATTGAATCCCATGTGACCTATTATCTACCAATCAAATGACAAGGATACATATTTATAGTTTCGTTTATTAATTTGAATCCACCAAAAAAATGACAAAGATCTACCTATATGGATGTTATATAAAACAAATATTGAATGTTTATGAGTGCAATGGAAAGAATATTTTCAATCGTTGAAAGATGAAGTGTTCCATTTAACTCATTCGCCATACTGAACTCCTACTCGGCCTTGAAATCTGAATCTATTTCAACATCTCCATTATGTTGGGGTTGTTGCTCAGCTCTTCTGGCTGGAGTAGCCTGTGTGAATGTAAGCAAAAAAAAGGTAAATGCACTAGATGTAATAATTTTACAGAAAGTAAAGATGTGGAAAATATTGAAATTTTGCAATTATTAAAAAAAGAAAACTGACTAGACCGGGAATCGTATATGGTTGATAGTGTCCCAAATTGTCAGTCACCTTTGTTCAGGTTGCTAGTCAGAAGCCATGAAACCAATACATACTGTGTGGCCAATGATCAATTACGATACACGCAGCATTAGCAATGCTGTAAACCTGGGAAGCAGTAGTAGGGATACAGCTTTTTAATATCAAATCATCAAATAAACCACAAGGGAAACTGACTAGGTTCCATTTTAGTGATTTAAAAGGTGAACAAAGAAAACTTTCTGGGGTGGGAATCAAACCTGCGACCACTGGTTATATACTGGCGCTCTACCAACTGAGCTATCCAGCCCTATGATTGGTAGTGTCCCGAATTGTCAATCATCTTTGTTCAGGTTGCTAGTCAGAAGCCAGTCAGTTTTCTTTGTTCACCCTTTTAAATCAAGTAACACCATGTATTAGATGGTGTCAATACAATGGATATCTTCTCCTCACACACTCGGTTTATCCAGTCTCAGTAGGGCAGAAAGTGTACTCACTTTGTAGTTGGCCTCGCCTCTTATTTGGGCAATGCTTCAGCGTATGTGCCAGCATGTCTTTGATGTCCACAGTCTTGGACGTCGGATGGTTCTTCTGGCAGGCTTCTATGTAGAGAGTTTTGAATATAACCAGATGAGGTTATGTTAGTTTATACTAGCTGTAATAACTTCTACCTGTTAATGACAGTCAACAGAAGTTGACAAATTTTAAAAGCTGGAGCGCTGGTACGTTAATCAAGAGGTCTCGGGTTCGAGTCCCGGTTAGGTCAAATTTTCTTTGCTCAACCTAAAATCAAATTTTAAAAGCATTAAGTAAGACCCACCTATACCAGTTATTTGGATTATCAATGTATCCACAAAGCTTTCAATTTTATATATCCATGCTTCCTGGGTAGACAAAAGCGTGGTTATTATTTAGTTACTGTTTAAGTGTGATGTGATGGGAACATTTTAAAATATCTGTATGAAGGACCTTAAATGTGGGTCTTTACTTTGTATCATTGAATAAACCAACATATTTTATCACGGAAATTTTCAACGAAAATAATCCCGCACTGGGGCTCGGCCACGGTGAAACAATCCCGGTGTGAACTGGTTAACCCTAATCCCCTGGACAACAAAGCAAGTTTGAGGATTTTTATTGTTTAGAAATAATGCTCAGGGGTTTAGGGTTAGGAATTCACTTGACACGTGTTGCAGAAAATGAAAATACTCACTGATTAGTATTTTTGAGATCGAAAGCTCACTGAAAGCCATTTTGCCCTTTCGGCCCTTGAAGCTGTATGCAGACCAAAGCATGTTGGTGCCAAGCTTCATCATCATCCGCCGCACACTCTCTCCCAGGTCATATCCACTCAGGGTGCTGAAGTGGCAAACCTAGAAAACAAAATGTACCAATGTTGGCATTAAAAATCTTTGTCTCAATGGAAAAACAAAATACATGTACAAAGTGGTAGGCGTGTGTCACGGACAGGGCTTTCATGACTGAGAATTTCGCCCCCAAATAATGCACGTAATTAAAAACCCTATTGTTGGCTTGCTACAATAAAAAAAATGCTGGGGTGATGTCTATCTTTTTTGTTCCTGCAATTAATCTTTGGCAAACCCGTAGCTAGGATGATCCTATCCCTTATGTTTCCATAAGAGCTAGGATAAAGAATGTACAAAAAAACGTAGATGCATGTTTACGTGCATGTTTTACGAAGAAATAAACACATTGCACTGTAAATACCTTAAATCTATGAATCTACTATGAATCTATACTGTATTATTATTATGTGTATGCCTTTGATCATAAAAAATATTGTAACTTACACTGTGTTTTTGACCAATTCTTGCCTTGTTTTGATCTTCTCTGCGGTTCGATTCTGTCCGCACGATGATAACACGGCGTACACCTACTGTTCCATCCGTTTTCACGGTCATAGGTGCAATTACCGGCGCCGAGCAGAGCCGTATATTGGGCTGGCTCTGGAGCGGAGCGGCAGCGCAAACAGCGCCCCCGACCGACTCAATGTGTTAAGTACGTGTTGAAAACTTGTGCAATACAAACCCACGGCTGTTTCAGTTTTATTCAATATGTTCAATGGCAGAATGATGGAATTTAGATTTCCATTGGAACCATTATCATTGTCTTTCCACATATGGTCCTTTGCATTGTCATGTACAATTATCAGAGATTTCCTTCACAATTTCATTGAAAAGAAGCTGGGGATAATGCAACAGCGCATTTCTTCAATTGAACATATTGAATAAAACTGAAACAGCCGTGGGTTTGTATTGCACAAGTTTTCAACACGCATTTAACACACTGAGTCGGTCGGGGGCGCTGTTTGCCGCTCCGCTCCAGAGCCAGCCCAATATACGGCTCTGCTCGGCGCCGGTAATTGCACCTATGACCTTGAAAACGGATGGAACAGTAGGTGTACGCCGTGTTATCACATCGTGCGGACAGAATCGAACCGCAGAGAAGATCAAAACAAGGCAAGAATTGGTCAAAAACAGTGTAAGTTACAATATTTTTTATGATCAAAAGCATACACATAATAACAATACAATATAGATTCATAGTAGATTTATAGATTTAAGGTATTTACAGTGCAATGTGTTTATTTCTTCGTAAAACATGCACGTAAACATGCATCTACGTTTTTTTGTACATTCTTTATCCTAGCTCTTAGGCCAATGAAAGTTGATTACTAGTTTCTCGTCAGCCATTTATCAAATTTTGGTGAGTTTTTTTTTTCATTATTCATTATTTTTCATCAAGGAAAAATGCAACCCATACACATACACAAACTGCCATTTTGAAACAGATTTAGGTTCTAAATTCACCCAGAAATGTGAGTTTGATGCCAATATCAGTTCTACTGAGTTGTGAAGAGAAGGACATGAAGGACTGGCTACGACCTTTTGCGACACATGTCTTCCACACGTACACAAAAGACTCGACACTTCACAAAAATCTGCATGTGAATGCGCACATCAGCATGCAAACGACATGAACATACCTTGAAGGCATGACAACGATCGATCAATACCAACCTCGTACCACGGCGACAATACACGACCCGGATAGGCCGGGCACATAGTATGCGATCTGGAAACGAGGTTGCAATTTGTGTGACCTGTGAACGTCATTCCGCGGCTCTCAGCGGCTGCACCAGCTGCATGTACATGTACACTATATACCCTGCATGCCATGGGTTTTCTTTCGCAAATCTGTGAAGCTAGGCAGATCAGCGCTTCCCATGGGCCCAGCTGTATGGAAGGTGGGCACGACCGGTATGTTGCATGATACAGCGAAGCTGCAAAAACATCGACCGCGCAATCGGAATGGTTCCTTTTAGCTTGGGAGTAGTTTGCGTCGGATTTTCCGGATTTTCCCAAAAATGTTTTGCAAAATAATGAAATTTTGGCATAATGAAATTTTTTGGTGCGGGGCCAAAATCACGTGCGGGCGCTTACGAGAAACTAGTAATCAGCTTTCATTGGCCTTATGGAAACATAAGGGATAGGATCATCCTAGCTAGCAAACCCGGCACAAGGGGAGAATTTTTTCACAAGCAAAATTGGTGCTCCGTTTACGACTTTCTTTTGAATAATACAAACTTCACATTAACGTCGAGTGTACATTTAAATTTTCCATAAACTGAAAGCTTTTTTTTGTACTGATGTTCATCATGGGGTTTGGTTTGCATCAAAAGTTGAAACCGTTAGGCTTTATGGTCAAGTGTCTTTGTTATGATTCACCAATTTATCCATGATTTTATCAACCGTAGTTTGTTACAGAATGAAAATCGTAAAATATGAATAATAAGCTTACCAGCATCTTTCTGACATTACACTCATCGCTTATCTTCTGGCAGAGGGCCTGAAGTTCTGCAGTGATTCAAGTGATTTCGAAGGTTTTATAAGCAACAAAACATGACATAAAATGCAAAAATACGATTGGAACAAACAAAATAACAGATCGTATTTATGCCACAAATAGTTCTCCATCTGTATACTTACCTTAAATGATGATTGGCAGAAGACTGAGAAAGGATGGTTTGGATTTAGCCGTTGACTGTTCTTCGTAGCAGAAATGAATCGACCATGATACGTGTACGTGTCGACGCGTGGCGTGATGAAGAAAAGATGGCGACTGGTGGTGTGCGTACGTGTGACGTACGGCTTTCTGATAGTGCGCTTGCGTAGAAATGTATGACATATGCCCATACCCAGGGGCGGATCCAGGAATTTTTGTGGGGGGGGGGTGGGTCAGGGCAGGAATTTTTGAGGGAGGGGGGTCAGGCCCGTCAGATTTTTTTATGTCCGATTGTTGCGGACAGGCGAACATATAGGTACCGGTAATGCAGCACATTGTTACCGATGCACTTAATACACGTAGTATAATGCTCACCATATGCAAATAATAACCCCTGCGGAATGTCATCTTTTTTTTAATTGATATTACTATATATTTTTTTTACATTTTTTTTGGGGGGGGGGGGTCAGAGCGGGGGGGTCAACACCCCCCCCACCCCCCGGATCCGCGCCTGGTGCCAAAGGTGATTATGCACATTGGTTAATCTCGAGTTGAAATGCATATGACAATTCTTAAAACTTTTTTTCCATTAAATGTGTGTGTATTGGGGTGTCGAATATTTTTAAATGTTCCTTAATTCCGTACAAAATTGTAGAGGTCTGATTCAGTTATCATAATACCCAGGGTATGCCCAAACAGGTTAAAGCTGGTTTCCATTGCAGGGGCGGATCCAGGAATAGTACGTCATGGCATTATTTTACCGCGAAGAAGTTTAATAATATATTAATCGTTCTTCAAGGTATAACGTGAGGTTAGTGTAATTTATTATACTACTTAATTTGTCGAATAATTAAACAAATACCGGTATATAGGCCTTAGTGAAAACTAAAGTTTCTGAAGGTCACCGTGAATATAATATTACATTCTGACGTTGTTAAATGTTCAGCAACGTTAGAAAAACGTTACCAACCAAACATTTCAGCAACGTTAGATAACGTCATCAAAAACATTTTCCAGACGTCGCAACATATGGTCTAAAAATGACGTACTTTAACGTTAAAAATAACGTTAGCACACAACGTTACAAAACAAACATTCAAACGACGTTAGGATAACGTCATCGAAAAACATTTTCCACAGGGCACAAGTTAAGGTCGCAATTCGACGTTACCATAACGTCCTGATAACGTCATTATCTAACGTGACCAAACGTGACGTTCCAGTAACGTTATGATGACGTTATGTGTTTGCTGGGTGTTTACCGTATAAGCGAAAAATCGGCGCTAAGCAGGAAATACCGTGCTTATTTAAGCGTATTTCACAGTCAGGTTAGCAAGGAATTAATTTTTGCTTGTGTGTTCCTCTCTTAAGCGCAGTAATCTGAACCTCCGAGAAAAGCGGAGAATGAGCCTCAGGCGCAGAATGCTGCGGTAAGAGCCATGAAATTTGTAAAAAAGATATAAATTTGTTCATTTTTTAAATATTTGTTTGAGTTATTTACAAATATAGGCTAGGCTACCAAACACAATCGATTCCATTGAAAATCGGACCCTATAGTTCCTCAATTACCGTATATAGAGGCTATCAATCATAACACGGAGATACTAAGTCGACAGTAATTTACCGTTTACTGAAAACAAAATATGTCTACCGTAAAAAATACAGTATGTTATTGTTACCATACGTTTGCAAGAGTACCGTATTTCAAATACAGTTAGTTACTGTATTTGAGGCCTTCGAGCAGTTCTTTACCGTGAATGTAAATTACATTAAAGCTAGTGTAAAAACAAAACGGTGGATTACTGTATAATTTGTTTACATGGATTTACTGTAGCAAAACACAGTAAAGTGACGTATTTTTTACAGTATTATTTTACAGTGTACAGCCGCCGGCATTTTGATTTATGGCTCGGGAATAAGAAATCCGACCACGTCATGTTCATTGAAAACCGCGACTATTTAATAGGATTCAAATGTTTTTGTGTTTTCAGTAAATAAATTTAAAACATTGTGTTTATAAATGACTCATGCATCAACACTCACACGTACAATAAATGTATGCAACAACGTCTCCTTGTGTTTATTATTGTTGATAAAAGATTGAAGAATACAATTTATAGTGAGAGTTGTAACGTAATAATTGAATGCTACAGTACAGCAGCTGACATTTGAAGCACACACACATAAAACTCATACATTGTTACAAGCATCACGTGCACCCAGGCCCATCATTTACAAAGCTGGTGACCAATCACAAGTCCCAATAGTAATACTGAATAATAAATATAAGCTGGCATTTATACCATCGTTGTTGACGCCCACTTGTATATTAAGTAATATCTCCTGCGGTATTCTTTATGTTTAGTAAACTCATTAGGATAAATACATGTACCTTCAATAGGTTTGTTTAGGAATTGTTTTTAATACTAGGTATTAATTTGTCAAAAGGTAATGATAAATGGTGATGCAACATTATTATTTAAGTTAAGTACATTATGTGGATAGTTTTGATTAAAATCAGTGTAGGTCACGGAAAATAATTTTCATCAAGTACATTATACATGTGGTGGCAGATACGCGGCGTATTATTTGCAAGTTAAATACACTCTGTAGGATAAATACATTCCATAGGATTGGAGTGGGCAGGCGGTCTTGCATCGGTGCTGGAATGATCGGAGTGGCCGGGCGGTCTTGCGATGGCGGAGTTGCCGGTCCAGTCGCTGGACAGTGGCTAGAATGATGGTGGCACCAAGTAAAGCTTTGGTTATCAGCAGACTTACCATTTTCAACGCACGACGGGGTGGAGAACCATGCAGGTTGACCCTTAGTACCATCAAATATACTACAAAAGGAAGATAGGACTCTCTGTGTGGAAACGTGAAACGCAAAATGGCTGGGCATGGAAGTGCGCCCGCTGTTGTTAGGTAGGTAAAACCAAAATCGTTTGCGCGGTGCTACTGCACTATGACTATAGCAAACTATGACTATAGCAAACTATCCACCAATTAGCCACCAACTAAACAAATGATGGCGAGCAGATCGAAAGTTTGGTGTTCTGCCATAAATTGCACCAACACTCCCAAATGGGATTGTAATCTTCATTTTTATCGGTTTTTCAAGTTGGGTCTTATCATATACAAAAAATCGTTGACCACTTCTTTCATTTTTTTTAATTTAAAGAGCTATGATATAATGTCGATAGTATACTTACAATAAATATTTATTTATTTATTTATTTACATTTATTTATTTATTTATTTTTATTTATTTTTATGTATTTTTATTTATATTTATTTATTTATTTATTTATTTACATTTATTTATTTATTTATTTATTTACATTTATTTATTTACATTTATCCTTTTATCTATCTTTTTATCTATTTATCTATAACCATTACAGAGACATGTTAGTGTACTATTTTTATATGTCTATAGTACATGTACACTTATAAAAATGCATTTATTTATCTATTTATTTATTTATATCCACCTTTACAGATACATGTTAGTGTACTATTTTTATATGTCTAAAGTACACTTATAGAAATGTATTTATTTATTTATTGGTCTATTTATTTATCAATTTATTTATTTATAACCATCTTTACAGATGCATGCTAGTGTACTATTTTTATATGTCTATAGTATACTTACAAGAATTTATTAATTTATTATTTATTTATTTATTTATTTATTATTTATTTATAGAATTTATTTATAGAAATCTTTACAGATGGTTGCTCATCCAGCACAGCTGATCATTAATTGGGGCCTTCTTATTGTACTGTTACCTTTTGCAAGTAATGATTAAAAGTGATTGATGATATACAGGACACGATCTCAGCTTTTGCTTCCACTTTGTTGGTTTAATTAAAAAAATCTATTGAGATAGGAAACCTTTCTTAAGGCAGAGACAAAAATCAAATAAAAATCCAAAGGTTATCCATGACTTGGGTAGCAAAAAAATCGTAGTCTGCAGAAAAGACACCCGATGTATTTCCCATTTGCTTTATATAAACCCCTTGTAAATCCTGAAGGAACACTTTTTCAAATCTATGCATACCATTTTAAGATGGATATTATACAATATGTATCATTTCAATCATCATTTAAGTCTTTCACATATTTGTCTTTAACGCGAATTTGCCCTAAACTTGCCGTTACCTTCCTATAGCTTTCTACACTTAGTTAAGGTCGTCTGCTTCGTTTTACCTACCTACCGCGTGATGGCGCCCTTCCCCATGTACCAATTTTGCAGAGTCATACCGTTACATCGGCTGCCGTGCAAAACGGCACTAGTATCCTATCTTCCTTTTGTAGTATCTTTGGTACCATCCAGTGCACGGCTGTTCCTCAAT